>DWMR01000734.1:0-11266 GCA_018245355.1 Dalla costala | reverse complement strand
GTACGAAACAGAGAAATTTATGATATTCAAAAGGCGGTCTTATCGCTAAAAAGCGATTTCTTCCAGACAACCTTAACCAAACCTAAACCAAAATAAGATAAAGATTCGAGCCACACAAGCAGGCTTAAAATGTTTCACTCCTATTTCCAGAAGTACCTACTAGTTTAATATTTCCGTTTTTAGATTGAACTCGTAATAATGCTAGCGGAATTGGGGTACTTCCCGATTTCATTCACACACACACTCACACTCACAAACATTTAAACGTGTATTACATTACACCCACGGCGGCCACAAGTCGTAATCTTCAGAGTTATGAGTGTGTCGACTCCGGTAAAAATAATTCATTGTAGAGAATAAAACAGAGTTGTATGTTTCTTATTATTGATTTGAATGATTGTGATTTTTCTTATTGCGCCTTTTTTTTTGGAACTATGTTCAAGTTTAGGACTACCTGGTTCATTTTTGTTTGTAGACAGAAATTTTATTAATGCTTACGAATTGCTACCTTAAAGTTTGCGAACTTATGCGCAATTTTACCGACCTTTTTCTGTGTAGCTATCTTATCTATCTTTTTGTAAGTAAGTAGCTTAAAACTTAGGGATAGTTAGTGAAATCGGTTATTATTTTCATTACTATGATTTCCTTATCTTAAACCAGAACGTAAACATTCAGTGCAATAAAATGATTCTACGAAGGCATCGAAGACTCTTTAGGCCTATTTATTTATCACCACGTTAAGCAATCACAAAAATTCGCCAAAGGCTCTACTCGGTGTGTTATCATCAAATAAGTTTTTATTTCTTTCGTTACTACTAGGTCTTCAACAACCACGAATTTGGCTCGCTATTTCGCTTTCTGTAATATTTTGAACCACCAAGCTCAGCCCTAGCGTTACTCATGTCAAATTATCGTCACACTTTCCAAATTATCCACGTTATCCAAATTTAGATCTTAATGTGGCTTTTTAATTTGTTTATAATGGCTTTTATTGCTAATGTCAACATAAGTGTTACAAAGCGTTAAATGTCGTAGAAAAAGAAATAGCGAAAAGGTGATAAGGTAACACAAGTTATACTGTAAAGTTAAGTAGCGTAAAAATATATCAAAGAAATAATAATCGCAAAAGTACAGAAGAGAATGTAGAATAGAAAAATATTACAATCGTATGTGAAATATCGGTGTCAAAAAACATGTTAACTTAAATCTAGTGAGAAAGTAAAGAACCCACCTACGTTGTAGCAGATAATGTGATTAGTAACAAAGTAGCAATTAATGTGCGCACTGAATATTAGAACTTTTAGGCTCCTACCAACGACCGCAGTCGCGTGCTTCTTGCTATAAACTGGTACACTTAGGAGCCACCACACAGACACAGGTCGTTCACCCTGACCTTTTCAACCTTGCTACTTCAACTGAAAAGGACTCGTTCATTAGGGTCTATTGAAATACATCAGTAAATTGAACCTTAACTTCAAGGTATAAGAGCTACGGCACGCGAATACGGGATGTCAAATTAAAAACATCATAAATCTAAACACTCATCGTTTCAAGTAATTAGAAAGCTCCAGAGTGTTCTTAGTTCCTTTTAACTAATAAATTGATGAAGTAATTGTCGTTAATCATTCTTAGCGTCTCGTGTTTGGATATTGATGGACTGAAAGTTTGGTAGGTCCTTTCTCCATTGGTATTGTTAATGCGACGAATTATAACCTCGCCCCATCATTGTCTTGACAGTAAGAGTCAATAAATTGAATTGAAGAATAATTGGTTGTTTGTTTATTTTTAGAAATAATTATTTATAATTATTGAGCTGGGAATATTAATATACCTACTCAAGATGTAATATTGGTGAGAAATATTTAGAACTCGAAAAGAGAATACGGTGGATACGTATTATGGTATCGACTTTACTGCTAATATCTTGGAAAATCGCCTCTGGGAACTCATCAACCACAATTTTTATTCTTCATTTGCTTGACATCAAAGCGTAAATTTGAATACATGTGATATAACCCAGCGACGTCCGTCCGCGTGTCCCTGAGAGGAAGCGTTAATGGGCGCTAGCTTCCTTTCTAGGAATAGTCGTGCTCTTCGACTCTTTTGTTTGTTTACCTATTACCATGATCTCTTTCGACCTGTTGTTTATGTTTAACACCTTACACTTTTTAGCAATAATATACTTGGCTTCGGTTTGTTGTATTTCTATCACCATCTATAAAAGCAAAAAATTTGCACTAAAATGTGATCTTAAAACATAAATGAATGACAAGTATTTTTATTAAAGTTTAATTGATACAAATAATTTTATTCATAGCCGAGGAGAAGCCACGCAACGTCAATCGACGTAACTGCGCCTCTGGACAAAAATCTTTTCGGTTCACGCTAACGCTGACGACATCTTTAGAATGTATGGGTGTGTACATTAGCTGCGGAAAAGTGACGTGCTGTCACCAGTCACAGCATATGTTAATGTCATTACCATACATTTTAAAGATATTGTTAAGTGTTAGCGTGACCAGAAAAGATTTTTGTCTAGAGGCCCTGATCAACCAGATCAAGGTGGTCAAAAGTCAGGTTGACCACCTTGATCTGGTTGACCACCTCTAATCCATCCACCAATCATTGAGCATGGTGGTGGGATACGCTCCAGGCCTCCTCAGTTGTGTGTGTGTCCCTTGTCCGGCAGTGGGCCGCTAATGGGGTGTAGGTAGCCAATTAATTATTCAGTACCGACAATAATATGATTGGTTGTTGTAAATTTTTCAAAAAACATTCGATAATAGAATTTACGTTTATCCATTTAGAATCTTACTTCTTTATTCCTTCCTTTCTCCATGGCTACATCAACTGAGTACTTTACTTTTACTTTATTTCATGTAGTTATTCTCTCTTCAAAAGACGTATGTTGAATGGACTCACTACCGCATGCTCTATGCCGAATTGCATCCGACTGTAGCGAACATGCATGTAATTGCACTGCCACTGTATTTATAACTGACCCGTTTTCCCCAGAAACAGGATGCTATGCAAAGACTGCAATACCTATTTCTGGATCATCCGACACATTGTTTCAAATTGAATAAGTGCTATCTTGATAATTATTTAGTGATTTAATTGGATCACTTGCTGAAGGTCATTATACTTTGATCCATCGTTATTGGTCACGAATTATGTAACTGAATACTAGTTAATATGCGTCCAAAGTGTATTTTTATAATGATCATGAATCATGACTACACTAATAAAACTGAATGAATTGGCAGTAATAAGAAGTTCGAAGAATCCTTTGTTAGGCATACATGTAATGTTAGAGCTAATATGTATTTTGCTTACGTGTCACCGCTAATGCGAAATAGTGTACTGAGTCTACTTTATGTGTGGACGTAAAATACTACTAATGTACAATCATTAGATGGTTGGCTTAATAAAAAGTCCATAAAATTTTTAATCAGTACAGGGCCCAGATACAGGGCCGTAATTCGTCCGTCAGTCACGACTGGGCACCCTCAGTGTTGTATCTCGTCGTATCGCAATCGCCCTACTATAGACACAAACACACACACAACAGCTAAATAAATAAATTTGTCTGCTTATGCGCTTAGCTCGCAGTTTAAGCCACCATACCTCGTTGTGTTATGATTTCTTGGTAGTGTTGTTACATTACCGATTAATACAGATAAATTAAAAAGCTTATTATGGCAGTATTGTTAAACAGGAAGCTGCTTGACTTGGACATAAGTAACGATTTTGATTTTGGCAATTTAAATAATATTTGCTAACTAAAGTAAGAGATAATAGTAGATCTGTAAATTTGTATTCCATAAGAACAATCTTGAAAACAATACATACCTTGACTGTTTATAGTTTATTCATCTTTAAGGACAACCATTTTAAATTTTGCGAGTTATTTATATATCTATTGAGTAAACTCTGCCTCATATGTAGTACCTGCATATGTTATCTTCTGTAATAACATTAAATAATCAGGGTTTGGCTCTCCAACTCCTAGAAATATTTGCAAATTTAGTACCTCTAAAATGAAACAAATTCGACGACCATCATTGATTAAAAGCGGTGCACTAAGCAATGCACACGCGGCCTAAATAAAATAAGTAATGGATACATAATTTATGTATCAGTAGCTTCGAGCCAACAATGTTGTTCTCGATTCGTGGTTTAATTATGATCGGTCGCTTTTCTATGTGATTACACGTCCAATCCAATTTGGTTCGAGTTCATAGGAACCGTAATAACTGACTAGTTATGTTTTGATTAATGTGTTGGTTTCGATTTTTTATATTTGAGTACCTAGCCAACAAACGTGCCATCGCCTGATCGTAAGTGGTCACCGTCGCCTATGGACACGAGCTACAACGAATTCTGATATACTAACCAGACGGTCGGGTAATTTGAGTGATATGGTGAAAGTCAGTCGCTTCGTATTATATACCTGGCTTTAATTTGCATCTTTCTCTTCTTTTCATACCATTGCCCAATTTAGTTGCACTGCAAGTGTTGTAACATTGTTATACCTACGTGATGTGGAGACGAATTCACGTTTCAAAGAGTAAATCGACTGGCAGTGAAACAGTGGCATTTAAGTACCTACACTACCTACATTAAATAATAATGTCGCTGAAAATTCCATATAAAAATACCTAAGTATAATGCTAAAAACACAACAACATTTTAATCAAAACATACTTATCAGAGTTATAAACACGATTATGCGATAGGCATAACGCTATCGATGAGCCGTCCGCTACGAGTGTGGCTACGTGCACGTACTCCATGTTTTTCCAATAATCAATACTACAGGAACGCAATAGACTGCTTATAAATTAGAAATGCCGTGTAAACCTGGCATGTCTCATTTGGTTGTGGGTAATAATGTAACGCCAGCCTGCGACAAGAAGCTGAAGAAGACAGCGGAAAACCCCTGTATTCAGAGGGCGCGGAGCCGGTCAGGATGGCATTTATTAGAGGAAGCCTATTTCCAGCAGCAGACCTCTAAAAGCTGATGAATGGATGGAAGAATGTATGCGTTCTAAATTTGCATGGATACGAAATGAGCGTTGACGATGAGACTCCATAATTTTCCATTTATCAATACTACAGATATAAATTAGAATGCCATGAAAATATGGCACGCTTCTTTTGTATTACTCATTTAGACCTTATCTGTAATAGCTGCAACGCAATTGATTGAATTGCCAGATGCTAAACAATAAAAGGCACGAATTTGAAATTAAAATTGCTCTAGTTCTATAACGCCTGCTTCCCATTTAAATAATTATAACTTGGCATCTATATAATACAAATTTTAGTACAGTGTTACATTACGATTGCAACCACGTCGATTCGAGGGGCAGTGATAGTTAAGCCATATCTATTTCATATTCGGTCTATGGGAGAAAAGTATCGGTCAGTAGTGCCATCGAGAGAAGGTACGATATTATCGAACTCATATCGGCATATCGCATGCAGAAATACCAGCACTCCAGGCGGCTGCGATAGTGTCATGCCAGTGCGAGTCGGCCTGCTTTGCTTTCTATCTATCGTGTATAAATGTGACATCTTGATTATATCTTGAATTGGGTTGTAACTAATGACTTAAGACGACTTCATGACCTACATGGTCACTTCATGCCTTGCTTGCTGATCAAATTGGTCTTGGCTTCTACTGGGCAACCATTTGTGTCAGCTAAGTGTATATTTTATTTTTGGATCTTAAACGGTTGTCATGTGTTGTCTTTGTAAATGTCACCCGAACCATTGGTGATGGGTGATGGCGCAAATGGTGCGGGGGTGTTGAATCGTAGAAAATAGTAACTTTCTTTTTGATAATTTGTAGCCTTTGTGGTAAAATGACAATCAAAGGCTTTTTGAAAATAAGAGGCTTTTTTTAATGATACCTGGCTTCTATTGACCACGCTATTGTATGCTAAGTCTCTGCACAATAATCCTAAACCCAACTAAAGTAAATAATTACCGATATCAGTCAGTAGTCAAATCTATTCGATCAATCGATTAATCCGCATAGCTCCCTATTGATTAGCTGTAGTAGAGCAACAAAACATTCCCTGTACACATGGCCGATATTCTAATTCGAGGCTTATAATAAATATAATATAACACGATGAATAGGCAAGTTTATGACGTTGATAGGACGGCGGAGTCCTCGCTAGCTGTGGGAGGGAAGCCATGTGGCGGTTAACATCGGTTATTGGTATTATTATTCGCCTGTTTTGGGATCGCGTTTGATGGCGTGCTTTCATTCGAATGTTCTGGAATATTATCAGTGACATTGCTGCCGATGTAATTAATCAAACTTGTATACATTACAGTAATAGGTACCTTTTTATTTTATTTTACCTTTTTCTGATCATAACTTACATAGTGTGCTCTGCATAAGGTACGATCTTATGAAATTATAAGTAAGTAGGTATTAAAGGTTAGTTGTCATATCACAATAATTGAAACATTTCTAATAAGATCACAATAAGTAGTTTAAATTGCTCAAAAAGGTTTGTTTTTATTTTGTTTGGCATAGAAAAGAGAATCTCATGTCATCTTCCATTTCCATCAATCCTTTGAGTGAGCTTGGTAAAGTTGAACAACAGGAGGCCTTCGCTATAGGTGTAATATAAAGAAAACCTTATGTGTCGTTATTTTATGAAATAGGTAGAAGACAATTCTTGTTGGTTACATAACGTCTGTTTCATTGTCTTTGGCGGTGTGTTCTTTGTATTTACATAGTCACATGCAAGATGAACAAACAGCAATATTTGTAATTTGGTGTCTGAAGTTGGATCCAATATAAAATCTTTTTTATTTGTTACAGGTAAGGAGTAACGACATACTTATACCAAGAAGAGGAGGGTAAATATTGTCGTACTGTGTGTACATATAAAAATTATGCTGATGATCATCTCGAGATTGACTGAAACGCTGCATAAAAAATCTGCTATTAATATGTCACATAACCACGACCAATATAATCTCAAGAATGTGTGGCATTCAACGAATTTTGAGGATTTATGAATTGCTGTAGACCCAATCGTATTAACAATACTAGGGTACCTATCTAAAGTATTCACATTGAGAGCATCCGTTTGGGATTATTGACTCGAGTACTCAGACAGACCACTAAAGCCGTCAGGCTTTAACAATCAGCTTATCGTATATCGAGAATTTACTATGAGCGCCCCGAATTTGTCACGAATAAACAAATTACTCTGAATCAGTCTAGGTGCTAAGACGGGCACGATTAAGATAAATTTAACTTTATCCCAAGTCAGTCCAAATTGAACCCTGCTAAAGAGAGTTGTAAGAATAGATTTTGGCTCTGAGGTCTGAAAACAGACACAGAGCTCGAATAGCTCGTTTCCAATTACAATAATTATAATAAATCGTCACATGCGTCAGCGATGTTTGAGCAAAGATCGCCACTCACACCGTAGCGTACCTACCTAATCATCGTGCTGTCGTTACATAAAATGCTGATCGAGAATCTAAGCCTCTCAATCATTTTTCTAATAGGACAATTAATATTTGATGTATTAGCTGCATTCCGTTTTACGTAATCGTAATGATCAATCTTGCAGACATAAAGAATTACAGACATTTTGACAAGACGACACTCGTCGCGTTTTAAAATGGCAGTCTCAGATAGACTAAAATGCCGAAAGGAAAATAAATACCGTGGTAATTAAACTTTTATAACCTGACTATTTAAGTCTGCAGCTACACGATTAAAATCTGTATCTTGGTATAAATCAATCCTGTGAATCAATTTCTCCTCACCATAATTGGGTATACGTATCCAATGGGAATCTCCCATAACACTCCATAATTGCTGCTCTTGTAATGTGATGAAAAGTTTAGTTTCTTATTACTTAAAATAAACCATGTTAAAACACACCTCAATCTGTCGGTGTCACAAAAGTGAGACAAATATAAACTGCTACTGTACGCGGTAAGGAAGCTCGTAGCAATATTTTATTCCGCTATCTAGATGTACCTAGAGCAATGACCCCGCGGCTGTTCCAGTAACAGTCGTAATGAAATCATTACTAACAGTTTTTTTTCACTAATCCCACTGATTTAACTGAATGGATTTCGTAACTCAACATAATAACAGCGAATCATTAAAATAAATCGTTAGAAAGCTCTTGCATTTCGCAAAGCGCTATTACTTTTTGCTTTAAGTCCAATACATTATTTCATGTTATTAAATAAATTGGAATACCTATTAGTAGAATAGCTATTGTAGTTTACCATTTGAGTCACAGCTGAACCTAGTATTTTTCAGATTTATTAACGGGACTATATAATTTTATACATATCTTCGTTCATTCATTCGTTCATTCGTTGCCTGTCCATCAGTTTCCATACAAACGTGACATTTAATTTCATAAAGTCATGTAGTTTCATGTTTATCCTCCCAAGATCCTCATCTAGCTGTGATTTCACTTCTCATGATGAATTGCTTACATTATTTGATTCTATCAGTCGACAGAGAACTCAACATGATGTGGGAAGTATAATCTATGTAATGGCTGAATTGTACTGTTTATCTATGTGATTACTCTATTCTCTTACTTCTTCTAAGTCTTAATAAATAAGGAATATTTAATTTCGAGTGGTTAATATGTCCACGAGGACATAATTTGAAACCTAAATTCGCTTTGAAATCTGCGTTGATCTTAATGCCAATATTTAAGTTTGAAATTCAGGTTAGATCTTCTAAATCAATCATTTTAAATTTTTGGACCTTGAAACATCAGGAGTTGACAACCGTGCTAAACTGAACCCTTCGCCGCATCATAACGATTCCCTATTTAATCAACACCCCAATACTACGCATTTGGGTAGTACTTTTCATCAATTAACTATCAACCTAAACTAAAGTTCATTCTCATTCCAAGGTTCAACTTCAGATCACGAAAGTATACGTTCGAATACACACCATGTGTTTTCAATGCCTTCCGAAGGCAACATTTTTCAATTTTATGCTTTGTACTAAGTACAGGTCTGATGGAAGACTCATGCTTACCTTAATATCGTTCACAGCGTAATTATAAAACGATAAAGTCAGTGGTTAACAATTTAAACGCCGGGCTGGAAGCTATCAGCGTTATTGTCCCCGTTTTCACTTTCCGTTTATGTTTCACTTACTTGTTCTACACTTGGAGGTAAAAGACGAAATGTTGGACAAAGTTAATAGAGAAATAACCAGCTTACGTCCAGCTTACAGCGTGTGGTTTTGAATCTGCTCTTCTTCATTCTTCAACCGCGGGATGTAGTCTAGTCTGTAACTTAGTAGAAGAAGAACAATCAATAATAATTGATCACCAACCCATCACCATCACATTATTAATGCTCAGGATGGGAAGAGTTGGTTAGTGACCCTAACTAACGAGCTGTGTTGGTCCCGGGTTCGATCCCCGGCTGTGGCAAACTTTTATTTGGTAAATAAATGTATGTACCTACTCGAATCTTGGGCATTTGTGATATTTTCTGTGTGTTTGCCACCGGCATCACAGGTAATCCTAGTGCAGGGGTGTGTGTGTGGAAGCGTTATCTTATGATGCTTATTTACTACGAAGCAATTCATTAATGGCCAATTGACTAATCTTCTCTCCGAAGTGAAAACGTAACGAAAAAGAGAAAATAATCAAAGATTTATCGCTCGACTTGCTATTCGTTCCCAGGTGGCGATCAAGCGAGTCACTTGCAGTAAACGTTATGAATATTACGATGCTGCAATAACGCATTTCTTGTTCAATGAAGGAGCTATCTTGGTGACATTTGTAGCTTTCGTTATAGTCCTTAGTATCGATTTTAAACGTAGTATATTCTTAACAAGGAATTGTTATATTTATTTATTTTACCGATATGTATCAAAAGATTCTTTAGCACCAGCTTAGGATTGGATAGTAGAAAAGCAGCTTTCTGTTAGATTTATTAAATGTAACAACCGACTCCTTAAAAACATCTGGTGTTGCTAGTGTCCATAGGCGGCGGTGACCACTTACCAACAGGTGGCCCTTCTGCATGTACGTTTAAATACTTACTTTAAAAAACTTAATTGGGATAGAATGTAAAGTCGGTCAAAGATGCCTTGCCACTTTTGAATACGGGGTTAAACACCTCGAAGTTTTCAGCTTCAGCTTTCTGTAAAGAAATAAGTTAGGTTGGGTTGGTAGTCCAGGCGTTCACAACTCGCAATTTACTTAAAATGTTTCAGTCATACATCAGATGTATACACATATACTTATATAGTTGTCCAATTTAGTTATGTTTTTAGTTTTAGTATGTTTGCAGTTTTGTTGTGGTTGTGTGTTGTATAAGTATAATTTACAGTATGTACAATTAGTTCACCCTGTCGCATTAAGTTAGACCTGTAATGATAGACGTGAGTTGTTTATAAATAAAAAAAAAAAAAAAAAAAATATGTTTATATTTTGACCGCGCATTTTTATTGCGCTAACACTTGTAAAGAATTCTCTCACGCAGTCCAGTTGACCTAATTTTTGGTCCGTTTCGTAACATGTGTCGAAGAGATGTACAGAAATAGTTGCCGTACACATTTTTACGTAAACTAACAACACTTGGTTGGGCTGACTGGATTATTGTGGTTATTATTAATCTGTGTTTGGGCTTTAACCATATAGCGCCCTACTGGTGTCTTACATGATGCGAATGCAAGTCGCAAGTGCAATGCGAAATGAGAACCTTGCAGCGTGTAGACCATACTGCTCCAGTGCGGATTTGATATTTCAACAACTATTTAACAATCAAATGATCGCTGAATATGCAAGCGATGTCCTCCAAGTATTCATGAGAAGAAATTCACCTGCAACCGAAAATTGAATGAGTTTGGTACTTTTACGAGTATAACATGAGCATACCGCGACGCATCTAAATTGCACTGGTGGTATTGATGTAGAAGAAGCCACCCGGATGCCTCCGATAAGGCTTATCGACTTCAGACTAATGGTAACAACTGCTTAACGTGTCCTGCGATTTTTAAAATGTCAGTGGTCATCTACTTAGCAACCGAGCGCCCCCTAGGCATATTTAAATTCAGGGTCCTTACACATAGATCTATACATATAATAAAATTCTAACTTTTTGGTGTCTGTACATGGAAGATATATAAAAAAAAATATTATGGGTGTTCTTTATTAACGCAATAGAATCCAAAAATGTGATTTTAAAAAAAATTGTCTGTTTGTCCGTTTGTCTGTTTGTCTGT
>DWMR01000733.1:0-11270 GCA_018245355.1 Dalla costala | reverse complement strand
TAGGTAATTCATCAGGAAAGTACCGCGTGGAGCGTAGAGCGTAGCGCGTAGCATTCGTAGACGTAGAGGAATGAACATTGTATATTTCGTCGCAGTCGTAGAACAAAGACGGATCTGCAAATTGGCAAATTTTTAGGAGAGCACTTTAAAGTTCTCTACATGGTGTTCTCTGTCACATTTTGAAAATGAGTAGGTAGTTATAATCTTGAAATGTGGATATGTTACCGTGTGTTTGGTCTTTTACATAATTACTTAAATTTACGTAAAACCTCATATAGAAACTTTAAAGAGCTCTCCTAAAAAGTTGCCAATTCGCAGATCCGTCTTTGTTCTACGACTGCGACGATTTAGTGCACGCATGCCTGGTGCTATTCACATAACACACTCGTCGAATAGCTCTACGTCGAGCTCATCGCTGAGTTACTTTACTTACTTATGTGACTGACACCTGACGGCGTCGATGTCGTCGACCAATTTTAAGAAAATGTAAGTGATCGTCTGTAAGTTTCAATTTTGGTCAGTAGATCAAATAAGTTGACGCCACTATACCATTTTCATTGAACGAGAATTTACAGTTTGACAGTGCTATGACAAGTAAAGTAAAAGTTTGACAAGTAAAGTCCAGGCTGTTGACTCAGCTAATGGCATAGCTATTCTCGTGAAAGCCAGTAGCGTACACATGTGTAATTAAATGAATAGCATTTTTTTGCACAATGCAAAATTTAATTAAAATGTTGTGCACACTGCATACGTGCATTTACGTGTATATGTGGTCACTGCAGTTCATTATGTAATAGACGTAACAAACAAGCACAGCAATCCTACTATGCAGCAAAGCTGTCCTATTCGGAGTCAGATACAGTTTCGTTGTTTTTTCGGAAGACTTATTCCTTGTGTGACTAATAGCAAAAGTTATTACGGCATATTCTTATATGGAAGCGGAATAGATCATCTAGTTGGTACCTCAGATAGACACGTTATGAACTAGAATTAATTAGATCTGCTATGTTACTAATGCGTTGCTATTCCCGAGGGTTGATTTTCTCGCAACGCTTCAGTGCACACGCTGCCTTCAAAACTTGTAAAAGATATATTTCTCCAGTTAAAATATTCTTTATAAGTTACAAGCTAACGATTATAATAAGGAAAATAAGTTTAAAAACGAAATCAAAATCTGTATCACCATAGTAAGTAGGTAAATAGTTAATATCATTTTAAAATCTAAAGCATTTCCTTAATCTAAACCTTTTGTATCAAATCTGCCTCTAGTTTCCGATAGGTAAATATTGAATTTATCTCCAAATTGCATGTAAAACAATTAGTTGTTTTGTCGTGCCAACACTGCCGCGAGCTATCCAGCCATGACGGTGCTGATAAAATTTTCATTGGGTTTTAAAACCAGCGGGACGCGACCAAAGCCGTTCGGTACATCTGTTTGACAATTTACGCTTTTAATAATGGCCGACACTGCCTTTGAATCGGTCGCGCACGAATTAACAACGGGCTAAATTAAAGCCTTCAAACTTTTTACGGAGCAGACGGCCGATATGCCCAGTTTGTGTTCGCTTTGCCCTTTTTAACCCCGGAAGGGATTTAAAGAAAATTAGAACCGCCATGAATGGGCTTTACGAGTTTGTGAGGATGGGCACGTTTCAGGATTCTTCAAAGACCATTTTGTAGCCGTCAATTTATTCATTACGTTTAATGACATTGCTGGAGTAATAAGATCAATATATAATGTGAAAGTGTGTTTGTCTATCATTGTTTTCATACGTTATTCATAAAGATTATATACAATGACTCCAATATTGATGTTTGATACAAAAATGGCGTATTTTGAACGCCGAGTTTTGAATGATGGAAATGCCGTAATATTAATTGTTTCTATAGTTTTTATGTGTGGCTACAGTCAAATATTCTAAAAAAATGCTTTGTGCTCCAGACGTCCCCAATGACATAATCCAACTGGAATTTTCAATATATCTTCAATGTAGTCACGGCTACGTTACAATTTTAAAATAGTACCTAGTGATGAATATACCTAAGTTGAATTTTGCAACGCGTTCAAAAAGCCGCATAAAAATTATTCTCGGCTGTATGTAGATTGACCTTTACTGAAACCAATGCGAATACTAAAAATACATTCCTGAATAGGTTGCTACGACTAGCCGCATACTGGGCAAACAACGGATCTTTTTATTGCTACGGAATTGATCGTGTATTTAAATGAAAGCCTGTGTAATGTATGTTTCAATGCAATTCATCTTACCACGTAGACAGTTGGACACCCACGGGGTTAATTACTTTAATATCTACTTCGAGTACGAGTCCAGTTCTACATTCAACTAGATACAAGTCCGGATAGTATTTTTGGAATATATTTGATGTTTTGATTCCAAACCGCAGTATTTATTATAAAATATTGACACTTATCCGAGCCTAGCCTATCTGTATAACAATAAATGATTAACTTTGATATTTTCTCCACCTTAGGTACTTTTATATAAAAAAGACAATTACAAAAGGTAACGTGACTATAAGATCTAATTAGCAGTTAAAAATAATCACATGATATTGCACGACGCCACAAGGTTTTAATTTAATCAAATATATACGGCAAAAACTACTACGGCAAAATTCGCTGTTGTTTTTAACCCGCCCGTCGCGATATGTTTACTCTAAATCAACTTAATCAATTTACAATATTGATACGTTCAATTTATTCATCCAGTTTAGATTATACTGGCCCGGAATATTGTTCTGAACGTCTAACTATAGGAATTAATTACTTAGAATTAAGTCCACTTTGTTTTTTTCACGGTATCTACTGTTTCTTGTTATTTATATTCTAATTTCCAATTTTCCAACTCATCGTTTTTAATCTGTATTCTTGAACTCCAGTGGGTGTTTGAGTATTTAAGGAATAAACCATCCATTTAATTAATTAATATCTAATAAGTAAAGCGAAAGCTAAATTCCGTTTACGCTTATTATTAGACAGTTTTTTTAAATTTATTTTTTGTTCTAAAGCCGGACGAACAAGCAGACTATGTCCGTCGCCTATGGACATTTGCAACACCAGAGGAGTCGCCAATGCGTCGCCGGCCCTGAAGGAGAGCTCTTTTTACGCCTCTTCTAAATCAAAATGTGATTGATGTGATTGTGATTGATCTAAATGTGTGAAATAATAGTTTTGTAGCAGTTTGGACAGGATTTTAATTTGTGTCACCATTGAGCTACGGACACGCAGTGTTATCATAACCTACGATGACATAAAGGTAAATTATGTTAAATGTAAACACAACATTATTTATAAACAGATCAATAATAAATCAAAGTCCTAATATTTTTTTATTTTTTTTCTGGGCACTATGCCGAATGGGGGTGTTTTGGATACCATATTTCATTTATAGTTTTAATCATGTTTTTTAGTTAGTAAATATTATAATAAAAATTGAAATGTACCTATTTTTTTAATGAATAAATGAAATAAATATCTTAATGGAAAAAAAAAACTAAAAAACAATAATATAATTCCTTAATTTAAGATACACAGATTTTGAGTTTACTGATTACTGCGAATGCATACGACAATTTGCATCACGTAAAGAAGTTAAACAATGATCCAACTTTACATTGTATGTATGGTAGGATTTTCATGAATGTAATGATACTTTTATGTTTTCAACAGTGTGTATTTGCGTTCTAGTTATTAAGTGAAATACCGTTTGACGTTGAGCAAACAAAACTACGTAAATGGGTGCAAAAAATATTGCTATCGCAAGAAGCTAAAGTCAAGTGTCATAAATCAATAGGGGGTATCGAAACTATCGAACTCAATACTAGAAGAACCCAACGTCCACAAACTTATTGACCATCGTTACTCATTCTAATGTGGACATAAATTGGAGACCACTGCGAGCTTATAGTCCTCTAAACTCTAGTTTGTACGCGCTCTAGTTAAATTTTTCTAACCTACGCGAGTACAAATTGAATTTTTCGGTTAAATTAGGAAAGTCGTTCTTTGGTCTATATTTTAATCTGTAAGGTGGTCATGAAGATTTATGCTCGGTAAGAAAACTGCCGACTTGTGGATCTATAAAAACTTTTTAATCATATCATAAAATTAGCCTTTTGAATAGCGTTAAGTTGGCCTCTATAAAGAGATAATTATACATTAAGTAAAAATAACTAACAATTACTTGTGAATTGTTAAATTTATTTTAAACATTTTATACATCACGATTACTCTCTCTAATTACTCCTAGTTGCTCCTAGGTAATTAGGTACATACTTACTATAATACTATATTATACTGAAGTGAAACAAAACGTATATTGTGACCGGACATAACTTCTGGAATTCTATGAGAGTGTCATTAATCGAGCTCTCGGCTGGCTGCATTTTAATATCCGGAGTTCAATTAAAAAAAAATCCAAATAAATTTTGAACATGAGATTCGTTATAGTTTCATTTGTTTTAGTTTAACTGTACTATAGTTTGATTTAGCTGTAGTTTTATGAAAAATATAATTAGAGACAGGAGCTTAAACTATTTTATACTTAATGTAAATAAACTGTTGTATTTTATTTAAGGTATAGTTTATTTGTAGTTAAACAACACCACATAAATATTATTATGTAGCAGTACAGAACAGTCTCAATACCCTTCAGGGACGTCCGCTGCTTGTCAAGTTTTATTGAAATTTATATTAGCCGTGGTGCCGCCAACCCGTCCGGAATGTCGTGTGTATTGCTTGCAGCTAGCAACGTCCATTACAAAAATTAAAAACTTACTAAGTATTATTATTACGGCTTTAATTTTGATCATGACTTCACAACATTTGAAATAAAGATGAGATTGGTGCCGATTAGATCAGTCACTATTGTTATTTATTTTGATTGACTACCTATGTAGTAAAATCGATTTCATGCATAATTAATAATCAATCATTCGTGTTATGTTTTTTTTTTAAATCCAGAACGTAACGGTACGTAATAGTTCATTATACAAAGGTGTAAAAGCTTAAATTTATTTTGCTGAGTTATGGTTCAATGTTATAATAATAATAATAATAAGCCCCCCAAAACCCTACCTTACGTCCCGGTCGAACACCAGACCACGTGGGGGGCGGGCAACGCAAACTATTGACACTTATGCGGCTAACAAGGTAAAGGTAAAGGTAAAATCCAATGATGGAAGCGGTTCGAAATAGAAAAATACCCCAGGCGGGTACCAGCGCTAACAACGAAGGAGAATCCCGCCCTGAGTCTACTGGCTTAGGCAGCTCCACGTATTCTGGGGGGAGCAACGTAACGCGATCATCAGATCTAAGACCGTATAGGTTAAGGCCACGAACAACCAGTGGCAAGGTTTTACATAAAAACCAAACAACATCATCGTCTTCATCCGCTCAAAGTTTATTTCCATCGCTCCCATCTACAAATTCATTCGTCCGACCTAATTCCCCAGCTTCGTTAAATAGTAGTATACTGCAGGAGGATGTTGCATTGGAAGCGAGTTTACTTGCTAATTCCATGCCCACCACCAGTAGTTCACGTACAAGAAATAAATGGAGTTCTGAAATGAACGAATTTATCTTACGTACATATTTACATCTTACCTTAATGGAAACCGATATTACAGCTTACTTACCACCACTTCACACAAAATTCATTGAGCGATTCCCCGAAAGGCAAAACGTTAGCAGACAGCGAATAGGTGACCAGAGAAGAGCGATCATAAATAAAAAGCTTCTTGAACAGGAAGTAATAGATAGAATATACAGAGAAGTTCAAACCGAAATACAACATATTCATACTACTCCACAGCGTATTAATACACAAACACACAATTTAAACACACAAATCACACATTCCAAAAATACACAATCAACTCAAAGAAACCCTCCTCACCAAAGAATGTCTTGGAGTAACAAACTTAACGAATCTCTTATCAAATGTTACTATAGAGTGACAAAAATACAAACAGACCTAACATCTTACAGAAAAACTCTTCACGAGGCATTCATTAACAATCACCCAGACTTAGCACACCTGTCAGAGCAGAGATTAGCCGACCAAAGAAGGCTCATCATAAAACACAAATACATAAGTGAACACAGACTTAAAGTTCTACAAAAAGAAGTAGCAGTGGAAATGGACAATTTCACAGAAGACACTATACACCAAAATTCAATTGACCACATAGACAATAGCCAAACACCTCAAACATGTCCAACACATAACGAGTCTGCTTCTATAACTTTAAATATGAATATGGTTAACACTCCAATAAATGAAGACTTAGATTTACAGATGTCTTATCAGCATGACATACACAAAAACATTAATTCAACACGGATTCTAGCTGAAAAATTTGCTCAAAATCTCAGTAAATATATCGGTACTGACCCAACAAATAGACCTCCATTACCTAAAATTAAACCTACACGTAATGTAACACATTTAATAAATCTATTTAACACTGATATCTTACCACCTAAACTTAATTTAACAGAAAATATCACACACACTCATACACTAGTATACTGTACAGCACTTACTATAATTGAGCACTTGAACATTAAGACACATAATATACCACTTAAAAATAGTAATAGAAGACCCGCATGGCAAATTAGATTAGAGAAAAATATAGAAGATTTACGAAAAGATATAGGAAGGTTAACTCAGTACATATCGGGAAACAATTCTAAAAAACTTCATAAAAATGTTATCGAAATTTTAAATAAAACAGAAAAACATAGTTCATATGAGAATAATAATAAAAGACCAGAAGAATACCTAGACACATTAAAACAAAAATTAGCAGTTAAAAGTCATAGATTAGCAAGATATAATACAGCCAAAAACCGAAAGGAAAATAATAAATTATTCATTACAAACGAAAAACAGTTTTACCGGAAAATTAAACAAAGCAACAATAATAATAATTCAATCAATACACCTTCTGAAACCGCACTAAAGGAATACTGGTCAGATATATGGACAGATAATACTGAACATAATAGAGATGCGAAATGGATTAAAGCAGAAATAAAACAATCAGATTCAATACAGTGTATGAGTTTAGAAGACATAGATGCCGTAGAACTCCGAAATATTATAAATAAAACTCATAATTGGAAGGCCCCTGGCGTAGACAGAGTACACAACTATTGGTTTAAAAAACTATGTGTATTGCACGAAGTATTAGCTAAACAGATAAATGATATTTTGAAAGGTGTCAGTTTGCCTCCTGAGTTTTTAAGTAAAGGTAGAACCTTTCTTCTATCAAAAAGTAGTCAAACACAAGATCCGTCCCAATACAGACCCATAACCTGCCTTCCAACCCTTTATAAAATCATCACCTCCGTCATAGCAAATAGAATTTACCAACACTTAGAACAGTTTAACATCCTAGCTGAAGAACAAAAAGGGTGCAGACGCAACCATTTAGGATGTAAAGAGCAACTGACAATTGATTCCACTATTTTAAAACATGTACAGAAAACTAAGAAAAATCTTTTTGTCGCATACATAGATTATCAAAAGGCATTTGATAGTGTACCCCATTCGTGGCTGATTCAAATCTTAGAAATATATAAAATAAACCCTGAACTTATTAATTTTCTTAAACGTACCATGTCATCATGGAGAACCACTCTTAGTTTGCATTCGAATAATAGTAAAATGAATATAGGAGACATAGAAATCAAGAGAGGAATATTTCAAGGAGACTCTCTTAGCCCCCTGTGGTTCTGTTTGGCCCTTAACCCATTATCGAGACTACTGAATAAAAATAAATTTGGATTTCACATAAAAAACAATAGGCAGACTTTATACCGACTTACTCACCTACTATATATGGACGACCTTAAACTTTATTCTAGCAACGAAACACACATAGATAGGTTATTAGATATAACAGTGAAGTTTACAGGAGACATTAAAATGGATTTTGGATTAAATAAATGCCGAAAGCTAAATATTAAAAAAGGAAAGGTAATGGAAGGTAGTTACGTGATAGATGAAGAACGGCAAATAGCAGCAATGGATACACAAGAACTATATAAATACTTAGGATATAACCAAGCACGACTAATAGAACATACAACAATTAAAAATAATTTAAGAATAGAATATACCCATAGACTCCATTCTTTATGCAAACAAAAACTTAGCAGCAAAAACTTATTTAAAGCAATAAACACATTTGCTATTCCGGTACTCACATATTCATTTGGGCTTATAAAATGGTCTAAAACAGATTTAAGTAAACTAGAAACAAAAACTCGCACTATTTTAACCAAACATCGATACCACCACCCAAAATCAGCAATAGAACGTGTTACTATACCTAGAAAGGAAGGAGGGAGAGGACTAATAGAAATAACACTACTACACAACAGACAAATAAACTCAATGAAAACATTTTTTAATAACAAAAAGGAAAATAGCCAATTACATAAAGCTATAGTGGATATAGATAATAAATATACACCTCTCAACTTATCTGATGAAAATATAGAAGCAGTGGATATGGAGAAAGAGAGACAGGAAAAACATAATAGATGGAGGGTAAAAGAGTTGCATGGAAGGCACAAACACGACTTAGAACAAGCACATGTTGATAAGGAAGCGTCGAATAAATGGCTAGAACTTGCTGCTCTTTTTCCTGAAACTGAAGGATTTATATTGGCAATTCAAGATCAAGTCATAACTACAAAGAATTACAGAAAATTCATTATGAAGGATAGCTCCATTAATACTGATCTGTGTAGAAAATGTTTCAATAAACCTGAAACAATACAACACATCACCGGTGGTTGCATAAAATTGACACAAAACGATTACACACATAGACATAATCAGGTCTGTAATATTATACATCAGAAGTTAGTTATTAAATATAAATTATCAAAAGACCCACACGCACCATACTATAAATACACACCTTCACCAGTTCTAGAAAACAAAAGCTATAAAATATATTACGACCGCACTATTCTTACAGATCACACCATTTACAACAACAGACCGGACATCACTTTTATAGACAAACGTAGAAAGCATGCGTTTATAATAGACATAGCAATACCAAACACCAATAACTTACAATCCACGATAGTTGAAAAAAACAGAAAATACACAGAACTCCAAGAAGAAATAAAAAGAATTTGGAAAATGAACAGTGTCACAATAGTACCAATAGTAATCTCAACAACTGGTGTAATACCTAAACAACTATTTCAAAGCTTCAAATTACTTGATTTACCTAAATTATCCTACGTCACAATGCAGAAAGCCGCTATTCTGAATACATGTCGGATAGTGCGTAAATTCTTACAGCTTGATAGCGACAATAACTTCTAAATACTAAATTGATTTACACTTGGCATTTATGCCCGTGTCATCTCAAAAAATACCTGGTTTATCCAGAGAATCACAAATGATAAAATAAATAAGTATAATAATAATAAATTTTTATTTCAGATTGATATCCATAGTATGTGTTAGTAGAGGTTAGTAACAATGTGGCCTATAAACTATGGTAGTATTGTTAATTATATCGACATTACTTCCTCATTTTTGGTTTTATGTAGGTATTGGTGTTTTTTATTAGGTACTTATTATTAGTAATCATAATTTTCCTTGTATAACTAATTAAATTTGGTCAGCCAAGAAGCCGCTATTAGAACTAAACACGAGGGTTTTCAGCTCCATTTGTATTTTTGGTGTAGTAAAAAAAATGCAACCGCTCTAGGTTAAGGATAAGATAATAAAAACGAAAATAAGTACAAAAATGTAAGTCCTTGTTCGCTGTTCCGATATTCCTCGTAAATAGGCATAGCTTTTTAGTTCCTAGTAGTAAATTATCAGAGATTAGATATGTAATAGTAACTTGCTAGTGTTTTTGGGGTGCGTTCTGGGTCGTTTTATTTATCAGAGACAGATAAACAGGCCTACGGGCGTGATATTGAAGAAATAATACACGGCGTGATGGTAGTAATTTGGTCACAGATACAACATCAGGGCAAGGCATCACAAAGTGCACGGCTCGTCTTAAAACAGGCCAATAAAAACTACATAATTTGTTTTTCTTTTTTCTTTTTAAGTTTCTTCTGCCAGTGCGATGACGAACTTGTTTAATTATTTTTATTTATAATTTTATGTTCTCATGTGACAGTGATTTCTTTTTTTGAGAATAAATTTCTTTAAACCTAAGTGGTTACAATTAATTATTTAACACTACTTAACACCTGTGTTAGAAAAATCCTTATTTTTAAAAAAACCTTGAAAAAATTTCAACCGCGAGTCTGCTTTGAACCCACGACATTTCATTAGTGCGGGGAATACTCCGTCCAACAAAAATAATCATAAAAAATAAAGGCTAATCACAAAAAAGCCTTTCAACTATCAAAAACATCATTTTCTACTTAATTATTCCCTGTCTTTGTGTATTGTGCATAGATATTTATTCGTAAATTCTAAAGCAAGTGTGAATACCTCCAGCTTTTCAAGAAATTCGATCTCGTTCTCATCTCGACTGGCTTCTTCTTTGGTAATAATTCTCCCACTTTCACTGATCTTTCCCGTCAAATTGCTGTCCTCACTGTCAACTTTAAAGTCCCCTAACAGGTGGTAGGCACTATTACTGTGACCGAACAGCTTCATAGCTTGCAGGATGCACTTCCCCCTGTAATGTTCTAGCATGTTAGACCCGCCCGGGTGCTCGCGCAAAAACTTTTTCAAATCGTATTTTTTCCCTCCAAAATTCACGAAGAATACGTCTGTGGGAGCCATGACGTTGGTGGCGCGGGCTCGCTTCGATAGCGTGTTAGCGACTGAAAGGTGTTATCATTTCAGTCAGACTGTGCCTTAGACTAATGTTTCAGGTAACAAGTACCATTGGCTCGCGCAGCCTTGCCTATTAACATTGTTGATTCCACTTCCTTTGATGCGCGTCCTTGAAAAAGTGCAAAAATCACGTTTCGTGCTTCGACGGCGGACGTTCTTTCTTTTTAAAAAATTTGCGGCCAAGTGCCAGTCGGACTCGCGTACCGAGGGTTCCGTACAAACTTGTAGATTATGTAAGATAAATTGAATTGATGACTAAACTTAACTTTGCCGTTGGAAAATTGTTGTCTCCATACATCGACTTAGGGCGCGGTTAATTTACCAACAGCAAATAAGTTTACATGACACGGTAGACGACAAAGGGGTAGCCCTGAAAAACAGGGGCTACGGTTTTACCGCGGCAAATGC
>DWMR01000732.1:0-11271 GCA_018245355.1 Dalla costala | reverse complement strand
GATCGCAGTCGGTACATGGAAAATATATGAGAAAAACTATTATTAGGGGCCTTTATTAAAGCAATAGAACCCAAAACTATGATTTTTAGCAAATGTTGTGCGTTTGTCTGTGCGTTTGTGTGCGCTAATCTCAGAAACGGCTTAACCGATTTGGATGCGGTTTTCATTAATGTATTATAGTACGTTTTACATAACATTTAGGGTTATTTCGTTTTATCATCATGTTAGGGTCATTTCAATCGGCTCCTAAATAAAAAGTTATGTCAATTTAAAGAATCTAAAGAATAAAAGATATTTTACGCGGGAAAAGCTGCGGGGGTCAGCTAGTGATTTATAAACCACGAGTAAAAGTGGTCGTAACAATAAACTCCTTATCATGAACAGGAAATTATGCACTTCACTTTCTCTGCACTGTCTAGGACTAGTGCATACCTGCTAGATAACAAAATTAATACGCAGTTAAGAATTAGATTAGTTGCCCATAAAGTTATATCGTAGGCACCTACCAAATACCTATTCTCCTATTCTACCTACCTTTTGAGAACAGGAATAAAATAAAGCAGTTACTAGGTACTAGCTAGCTGATTGTATAGTTTATAATATTATGTACTTATAAATAATTATTTATAATAATTATTACATGTGGTTGAGCACGAGCACTCCAGTCACCACTAATAGGCCAGGTAATCTCAGAATGATCGCGAACTATACCGTAGGTAGGTAGGTAATCTATGCATCCGGGTGACACCTACCTAATACCAAAGAATAATAAAATATTACTAAGTAGGTACCTACTTACACAGTGGACAAACTATTATTCTTATAATAAGTAAATTATGGTACCTAGATACTTACTTAGATATAAAATAGTCACCACACCGATTTTTCCGAACCCGGATTTGAGATGCGGCTAACCTGAACCCCAATTTTCTCAAATGCTAGTGACTGGTAGTAGTACCTAGGGGTGCATTTCGGTAGAAGCGTTCATAGTCATAGCACATGAATAAAGTCCCTATTTATTCCTGTGGTCATCATAGGTAAAAATGTAGGGAGTATTAAATCGCTTCAGGCCAGTGTAATTTTTTTTATTGGACCATGATACAAATATAGGTAAATTAAAATAATCGTCATTGGGTAAATTGATGATTTATTTCCAACAAAATTTACAGCTATAATAATAGCTTATTATAGGCGTGGTATCTGCACTTCAGAAACATTTGTAGAATTCCCACATGTTACTTACGAGTAGGTAGTATATGTACGAGTACCTATATTCCGTTTAACGTCGTGCGTCATTCTTGCTTGTGGAATATGAAGGTATATTCTCACACTATGTACTTATACTAAATACTTCGTATGTAAGTGTTTTGATAAACTTTTGATAAATGATGCGTTTATCAAAGTCAACACGCTTTTACGGCATTTAGGTACTTTTTGTTCCCACTATGTCGTGACGACGGATAGTCGTGTCGTTTTAAGGTGTCGTGTCGTGGCTTGTAAATAAAGGCTGTTCACATTACCACGTCACGACTAACTGTCTTTTCGACCTGTTTTTTACGGCATAACTTTGGAGTTGACAAATTGTCGTGATAATGGTAAAAGAGAGACGACAGTCGTCCAACGATAAAAAAACAGTCACGACATAATGGGAACGGGCTCTTACAATTTTTTTCTTTTTTCATTCATTTCCTGTGTTAACTTACAGAAGGTAAGTTAAGTAACCACAGTTAGGAATTCATTATGTAGGTACTAAACTCTGCCTTATCCAGAACCTTTTTTGACGTTTTTACTACGTTTTTATTAACTCGCTTTGGTGTATGTCTGTTCGGGTGGAATTTTGTAAAGAATTTTAAACTAACTTCTGATGAGCTGCAGACTTGAAATGTTTTATACCTATTATTTTTATAGTATTGTTGATATTATCACTCATTTTATTGTTTTGGTTTATTTTAGTACGGGCTTTGAGATGTTAAATATTCTCAAAGACATCCTGTAACAACGAAGCAGTCATGCGCGAGTAGGACTCGCACTTATTAGAACCTACTAAGTACTTATTATTATTATACTGATTACTGACAGCCCAACCACAGGAATAAATGTATTTATTCCTGTTGCCCTACTTTTGAGGACAAGCTCTGTCATTAGACGCCAGTGTTTACACATTGGGGCAGAATTATTGGTACTTATACATTTTTAATAAATTGTCAACTCTCCTCTCAGAGAGGTCCCGGGTTCGATTTTCAGCCGGAGTGGCCACTATTTACATAAGAGCGTAGACCATGCTACCTGTACGGGGCGGCCATATCGTCGCAGTCGTAGAACAAAGACGGGATCTGCAAACTGGCAACTTTTCAGGAGAGCACTTTTAAGTGCTCTACATGAGGTTTTTTGTCATATTTTGAAAATGAGTAGCTATAATCTTGAAATTTGGATATGTTACCGTGTGTTTGGTCTTTTACATAATTACTTAAATTTTTATAAAACCTCATGTAGAGCACTTTAATCTGCTCTCCTTAAAAACTGCCAATTTTCAGATCCGTCTTTGTTCTACGACTGCGACGATATATTTGGCAGATGATTTTATTATGTTTTCACGGATTTTGGGATAATGTGTTCTATGTTGTTCAAAATCCGATAGTGTGAAAGTAGGTACCTACGAAAGTAAAAGCGCTGATTTGGATTTGGTTGATTTAAGCACCTATGTCAAACTAAAAATAGATTGTTTATACTAAGAAAAAGTCCTTCTTTAAATCTTTTTGGCTTATAGCAAGATAGATAAATGCACAATTGGGATGTGTCCGTAAGGAATAAGGCGAAAATACTTAAACCGAATTGGGACCTAACATTGCAGTGTTTAAAACCTTTAGTTACATCATATTAATTATATGATATTTATTTATCGATTTCTTCGATTTCAGTTTAATTAATTGTCAATAATGCAACTGTCATTTTAAATCTGCTTACTGTACCTACTGTAATCCCTACGAACGTTGGCGTGAGCAACTGAGCAACATATATAGGAGCAGCGACCGTAAATATAATTATGGCGCTTGGACTAGAACCAAGAGCAATAATTAGCTTTGTAGCAAACAATAAAAACAAAAACAGCACCTAACTACTTGTATTTTCGAACGCATGCTTAACTTTGCAGGTAGGTAGGTACGTACTTATGTTTCCGTAGTTTTTGTTGTCATCAATTGCTTAGTCTCGTAAATTTTTCTCGGTAACATACTGTAGGTAGATTAGTGGGTGTATGGTACCTAGGTACCTACCTACTGTTTAGTCTTTCGATTCAAGTTATAATATCAATGGACTGTGTGAACACTGTGAACGTCAAAGGAAAACTTGATTTATTATTTATTGTTTCCAATGTTTCTGTCACAGGAATTACCTATATTATCACTAAACATTAATATTGTTGTCGATATTTTCCTCGCCCCCTGTGAAAATGTTTTGTAGCCTACCTATCGAAATATTATGCTATTTAATTTACTGATTGGTCTTCTCTATCTTCTTATTTATAGCTAAATGTATTTGTTCCAAATACAATTTATGCTTGATTTATGTTATAAGTATATGGTAGGTAGGTAGGTACCTAATTTAATGGACTAGGGACGAACGGACTATTGCAGGGCTGGGGTTTTCCCTCAGAAGGAGTAACTAGGTAGTCCTGTTCGCATGTACCTACTAGTAATGTAGAAATATTCCTTCATGGCCTGAATTAGAATGGAATCGGACGAAAAGCATCCTCCTCTTTCCTAATTTGCTTTGCCCTACAGGGCCATGATTAATGTATCGACGTACGAGTATCTATATCATGAGTCATGACGTGCCTTAGTAATGTAGAATTATTAATTACTAAGAATTTACGTCATGACCTGAACTAGAATAGGTACATTCGGACGAAAGGCCCCCTCTATAATTACTGATTTGTTGTGCTCTACAGGGTCCATGATCTACGTAGGTACCTACCTATCTAGCTTGCGTCATGAAATGACTAACGACCAACGTAACAAATATGGAATGCAATAAATAAATATGAATATTACCCTCATATACAATCAACTGTGCTCCTCCGAAGATTAATATATATTTTATCAAGTAAAATTTATTTGTGATCGAGTGATTTAATCATGAAATGTAGGTCGCTGCAGCTATAACAATTAAATACTAACTTATCATGTACTTAGGGACACTATATTACTCGTATGTCAATAATATGTTTAAGTGCAGATTGCGTGTTATTATTAACTGAAGTACTTAAATGCGTGTTCTAATTATATTTTGACCTCCCGTCAAGATTATGTTTGAAATATAGTTGTCTATCTACAACTGTCAATTAAACGGAAGGACCGTTTAAACTTTTCAGCAACAAATCACTGTAAGTATGACACTCAATTTAATTTATAACAAAAGTAAATGCGTGGAGTTATATTTACTTTGAACGTTTATTTGTAGTAAGACTATTGTAAGTTGATACGTAGGTACCTACGCGTAATAATTATCATTGTTCGTAATTAAGTTGCTTGCACCTACTTGAAAACTTCCTAACTTTTCCTTAAAGTTTTATGACGGAAAATGATATAGGTACCTACCTAGGTGGTCGTGATGCACGATTTCCAATATTTTAACTATGTTTTGTGTACCTACCTACCTAAGCGCCTGCCTACTTAAACGTGAAGAGTTAATATTGTATTAGCTTATCTTGTTAGCCTTTACAAACAATAAAAAACAATGATTATTATCTATTTGTTACAAAAGTCACGTGGCGAAAAAGTAAACGGATTTTATGGCTAAAAATTAATGATGCCAAAATTGTTTTCATAAGCCAACATCAAGAGGTCTCTAAGAATGTTTCCCTGTACATTATTATGGTTTCGGACATCCCCATAAAAAACCGGTCTAAAACACTACCATTTTTAGGGGTTAAATTGTATGAAAAAGTTTTTATTAATTTTCAGCAACTTCCGCTGAAGGGTTTTTTTTTCTGATACAATGATACAGGCACGAAACTGAGCCGAATAGGATACTTAAAAAAAATTGGTCAATTTCGTTAATTTCTGTGGAACTCTGACGCTTGACCTGAAATTAAAATATGCAAAAATTGTTTTCTCACAAAAAGGTGAAGAGGTTCCTAACATAGTTTTTTTGTATCTGTTATAGTTTCTCATTTCCTATTGTTTAATCGTCATAAATAAATTATTATCCATCGCACAAAGTTTACTCAGGGCTATGAAAAAGCCTCAAGTAGCTACTTATGTGTGTCTGTCAAAGTCCACGTTCCTTCATAATGTAGGTACCTACCTACTTGTACGTGTAAAGACTTAGGAATTGTAAAATAATAATATCTACATTACTTTAAAATAATTTGAAATTTAATTTTTAAATTACTTGGAATCCAATGCACTTACAGAAGATTGCACTAGGAAAAACCGCAAATATGTGCATTTAAGGACGACGTTAGTCCGTGACGCGTTAGTCAGTGACCCTGACGGACGAGCTGTGGGTCCCGGGTTCGATCTCCGGCTGGGGCAGACATTTATATAGCAGATTTAGCAGTCTGTCAGTCCAAACTAAATTCCTATGACATGAACTAAAACCTAGAATACCTACCTATATTTTTTTGTATTTCATAGCTATATACGTAATAGAAACATTCAATGCCGTATCCGCCTCACCCTTACCTCGCTGGTAAAAGTCTGAAGGCCATACAACACTAAACAAAGCTTTCTCCGAGTGTTACTTCAGAGCGCATTCTGTGTCGCACTTTCCGGAAAGGGAAATTGGATTTAATACCTACTTATATAATAATACAGAAATTCAGAGAAACTATAGAGTATTCTAAGGCCATTATGGTTTAAATAATGTAGAGTGCATAAAATATCGCGTGATCGTCGCTATCATTGGTTATTTATATAGACTGTGGCACTGACCGCACGCTGTGTTTATTGATTCAAAAACCGTAATCCCCCTTTTATCAATATCATGTGAGGTTGCGTAAATCCAAATAAAGTTCAAGTTAAAGAATAAGTACCTACCTACCTAAAGTTTAAGTAAAGTTATTCTAATGTTTTTGTAAGCCTAGAATATATTAAAAATTACATGTTTATGAAACATTATATTTATTAAAACATTACACTAATAGAATACACGATTTTATGTAACTACGGGCGGCTCCGGACTAGGCAAGAGTAAGTAGGTAGGTAGTGTAGGTACAATGTGCAACTTGCAGGAAGCACGCCTGAGCGCGTATCAATGCTGTGAAGCTTACGGTGATCGCGATAAGAAATCCAACAGGAAACACAGGTGAAGAAATAAGGAAAATAATCTCTTGGGGCAGTGGTAGAGGTCCTTTATTTTTCATATAAGTACCTACCTACACCTGATTCTATTTGGTCAGGTCGGTACAGTCTGCGGTCACTATTATTATTGTTAGCCATGTCAAACATGACCCGCCTTGTCCACAATTGGTCACAGAGGTGTAGGCGGTGTAGCTACTCCTGAGGGTTTCGTTTCAATATAGGTAATTACGCTAAGAATGAGATTAAATATTATGGCATAGCTATTGCAATGTGATATACGCAAATTGATTTATAATTGATTAATTTTTAATCATTAGTTTACTCATTATTTATCAATATGTATATAAGAAAATAATAGGACACCATGAAAACATATGTTTCCTATCACATAACAACCCTGACAAAGACTGAAAGTTTCTAGACTGTGGGTACTACAATAGCAGCCTTATAAAATATTCAAAGAGAGAGATTCAAGAGACTTGTAGGTATATACTTACTTAATACTTACCACTTAACTGCCTAAATAGAAAATCCATCCATCCATCCATGTATGTTTATTATAATAATGGACGTTAGAATTAGAACCCTTTATAGTACCTAGTACCCATTATAAGACTTTGTCATCTTGATCATCCTCTTGTGCATGTACCTATAGCCTACAAGTCAAATTTCGAGTATGTAATGTACCTACCTACGTGCTTCGTCATAACATAACTTCGCATCATTTGAAGGAGACATCATCATCAAATCAAGTACCTAATGGATTCGCATCCGTTGCTTGTCTTAGATCCTCGTCAAGAAACCTGCAAATGAGTCATTTCCAGAATGGAAATCTTTTGGTTCGTATTTGTGGATTGTACCTACTACTATGGTAGCAGGTACACATTTTGTCTGTAGGTCATAATTGAATAAGATATTAACGCTTACCTGTTTTACATAATACATAGGTACCTACTTATTTGTGCAAATAATTACTATGATTTTTTGAGAAAGTTCGGCGTGAGCTCACTTTGATTGAATAACGTAATGTACAAAAGCGTGTAATGTTGTTTTAGATTAGACAATGACCTTAGGATATAGTTACATCCGTGCAAATTGCTAAATTTGAAACAATGAAACTATCCGACCAAGGTATTTCACAGTGTAACACAATACAATTGACTTTTGTATTGACTTCTTAAATTGTTACTTTCGTCTTTAAATATGTTACGGTAGAGATACAAATTTAATACAATCATAAACACATAAGACGTAAGTAGATATTGTTTTGACTTCGAAAATTCATTGTTACTTTTATCTTTAATGAAACTACCTAATGGTAGTAAAGACAAGCACTAATTCACTACAAATACATGCGACAGAGGGTTTGTTGGTTGTCCTTCTTTCGCGCAGCAACAGAAAAACAGAGTGCACCACCTTTTTTCATGAAGGTAGTTTGTGCTAAAGATTTAGATTATGCTACTTTATCCCGGAAACAGGGAGTGGGATAGATGAGTAATGTTTACGCGAGCAGAGCCGTGGCCAAAACCTAAAGAAAAATAAAATTGAAGGCACAACTATTTCACTAAACTTGACGACACAGATTATATTTTTACGGTACAAATAAGTCTACAATCCAACACAAGCGTAGACCGTAGACAGATATTATAAGATCAAAAAGATTAAACGAGGATACATTTGTCTTTGCATAACATAAGATAAAGAGTTGGACCAGGTTGGTCAATTTAGGCGCCACGTGGTGGAGATAAATAATAAAAATAATATAGGTAGTACTATAGTGTTTGTATGTACACGGTTTTGGCTCTAGCTAATTTTCTTGTAAATGCAATGTCAGTAATTTACTTTTATAAGTAGGTAGGTAGGTACTATTTAGAATCGAGAAACAGCATTATTATTATATTATAAAGCATTCTGTGCACTTAGGAATCTTTATAATATCACACAAGTACGCTTCTAGAGTCTACAATTAATTGGTCAACATTTACCGATTAGTAAAACTTAAATGGTCTAAGAGTAAAACAAGTGACCTGATAAATAGAACCATTTACATGACAACAAAAATGTTAACAAAACAAATTACTGTTTATGCTCCATTTCTATTATTATAATTTTTATAAGTAGATGCAAACTGACGTGACGTGGTCATTGGCAAGAACAGAAGGTCAATATCAGTAGCGACACTTACCTATTGCTGTAATTATTTTTATCAATGAACTTGATACGCTTTAGTAGGTTACGGACGGCATACTTTGTAGACTGCGACCTGTTTTCGAACAATGACCACAAACAACCTAAGTTTAGAACCCGCATTAGGTATCTTTCCATAAATTATGGTGTTGCGAACTCTACATATCTGACGACGAATGTGCATTTAGTATAAAATTCTAGATTGCATCTAATAATATAATCCATATCTACGCCCAGTGCGTATGGACAAAATGCAATCATAAATCAGTAGGTATGATTTACTACAAAATACAAACATGATTCTGCAGGCAATGGTTTAATTCGAAATAGATCTCCCAACTCACATTTGGCATGTCATACCGAATTACTATGTACTACTAAGTATCTACGAACGAATAGGTACGTAACTTAAAAAATTAAATACATATATAAATAAGTAGGTACGTGTAAAAAATATAACCCTGTGTAATTTTTACCTACTTCAGGTTCTCATAACATAACGCATAATGGTACAAAAATGTGATACCTACCAATAAATTAGATATCAGAAGCGATGGAAGTTTGTGAGGTTGAGTGAATGTTTATTATTGAATCACGGAAAAACTACTGAACACATTTTTATGCAATAGTTTGGAGATAGCTTGAATCCTGGAGAAAGGCTAGTTTTTATTAAGAACCAGCCAACCCCTCCGGTGAATGCTTGTATGACCTTTATCAACTCCTCCGCTAGTAATTATTATCAAATAATACTTAATAAATAAATATCCGATTTATTTAGTGTATTTTATTTTTTGAGTCATGCATAGGTATTTGTATTTTTGTGTGTGGTTCATGATTGGCGTGTCTAGTTTATGATCCTTATAGGTACTTAATCGAAATAGCTTGCGAACGTAGGTATTTACGGAATTCGCTTGCAATAAGAAGCTATAATAGGAATATTGATAAGTATCTATACTTAAAAAGAATTGCTATAGGTACATACCTATATAAGAATCTGGTCGGTAATTTATCTATTTTAATTCGTTTTTATAAGTCTTGAAAATCGACCTAAATAATTTAATTTTAACAATGACCCCATCACACATGTTGTTTTGGTCATTTTTGTACAAGTTTTTATCCAGAATAATGTTGCGAAGTATTTCTAACCAAACTATCGACATAAGTTCTGCCAAGTAAGTAGGTACTTTATTGTTAAGCTCCAGTAAGCTCAGGTTCGATCGTAGGTAGTTGGTCGATAATATTCTGAGAAATAATGTGGCCGTTGTCCTCAAATCAGAAGTCCGGGTACTTTTGCAGCTTCAATGGAGAGATGATGGCATCTCCGGGTCAGCAAAAAGATGTCACATAAAAAAGATTGTAATAAACACCTTGAGCCATAGCAACAAGGTGAAAAAGACATTGCACTTCTCAAGGCAAATGGTCTTATGATTTTACTTTTATGTTTTTGGACTTGCGTACGTGTATGTGCTCGTTTTTTGCCTTATTGCTGCTTATAAAACGGTGGTTGTGGAAGTAGCCGCAACTTAAACATTACGTGATCAGTATTAAGGTCTACAAAATGTAGGCACGGATTTTTCTTACGCAACTTTTTCCACAAATGACTGATTATACAATTGAATAAATTATGTACCGGATAACTTACTGAGCTAACTAGTACGATTAACGAGATAAAACCAAATATAAAAATGACCTCTCAAGAACTCATATGGGCGGTAAATGGAAAATTGGAGTAGGTAGGTAGGTACTAGAACATCACTACCTACTACGTGGGTCATAAAGTGTAATCACAATTTTCCGGTATTATCTCTGAATGAATACAAAGGTACTTATTCACATTATGTACCTACGTAGAAGAATGCCGCAATTGGTCCGCATAGCGATGAAATTATGTAACTCTACTAGTGCTAACAAAACAACAAACCTCCACTTACCTACTTGCGAATAAGTTTAAAGGAAGGCTAGTCTTTTAAGTCCCAATTTTACGGTTCGTTAAAAGCATTTTATATAGTACCAGCCGATTTCAAAGCATAAAGGACGAAATATACTGTAAATTGATGACGCTTTACTTATTTTATGTTTCTTTGCTTTCAGCGCTTGAACTGACGAACGGGGAAGATTTCGGCTATGATGGGGTAATAGGTAGGTATTTTTTTACTAAATTAAGTATCTCTGTGTATTTCTTGTTATATGACTTGTAATAGAAACACCAAAAATTAAGATATAATTATCAGAAAAACACCTCGATTATGTGCTTTACCGCAACGTGGCGCGGTGTTCTTTTGTTCATTTTATAGTTCTCACATCATTCCGTAATTTCCGTACCACTTGAGTTTGTCTCTAAACTTATATTCAGGATCTGTGACCGTCTCGAGACCTCTTGGAAGTTTTCAACGCCATTAATACCGACCTATCTATTTGTATTGGAGTAGGTTGGACTCACGGTACTCGTGAGTAACCCCTGTACGCTAGTAATCGTAAATAGTTCCTCAAGGTTAGCTGTTAAAATTGATTTGTCACAGTTGCCATCTGGTACTTTCAATGAAATCTTAATCGGCACTTGCCTTACTAAAATACTATACTATACCTACCTATAGTGTTAATAATAGAGCTTTAAAAACCGTTTATCCGTTTGGTCGATAGCGTAGATTGGGTTAACACCCTTATCTTGTCTTAACATTTAGAAGAAGCTTAAAGGATTTTATATTAACTAATACATATAAACACCACACTTACATGCTCTCACACACACGCACACACACAAACACACACACACACACACACA
>DWMR01000731.1:0-11273 GCA_018245355.1 Dalla costala | reverse complement strand
CAGCGGTTGGTGGGACTACAAGCTCGTTTACTACCCGCATGATATAAAAACAATCGTTTCTTTTTTTTTTTTTAATTAAAAAAAATTAAGAACCACTTTCCACGAAGGCAAAGCTGCGCGGAGCAGCTAAAGTAGTAGGTATATTATGGCGTATATGAGGACTCTTAATTAACCAGTCCCCTGTTCAAGGTCTCTATGAAAGTTAATAAGAATACTGGGTTAATTAGATTACAGGATTAAATTATATTTCCTTTACCAAATTTAATATCCACCTGTCAAAATCAGACCTAATTATAATATTTCTATTTTAACCAGCGTAAGCCGGGATAAAGCATAAACACCGTGGATTAAACAAAAACGCCTTATTTAATTATTTTATCGCTTAAGCTAAGAGAGTTGCTATTTATTAATAAGTTTTTCCCCATAGCCTCGTCGCCGTCGGTGTAAATTTTGATTTTTGCATCCATACATAACGTAAAGTTAATTGATAAGTAAAAAAGTAAAGTTGTCTCTGTATTTTACAAATTAAATTCAAAATAAATTGTCTAATAATACCTACATCTAAGCACATTTAAAAATGTATGTATGAAAGTAAGTAAGTAACATAAAATAATGTACCTATTAATAATATTATTATATAAGATAAAATATGTTACACAAGTCACATTAAAACTTTTTCATACTGTGATAGGTTGTGAGGAATAATAAAGCATTTTATTTATTTTACATAACGTATTGCGTTGTGAACACGTAGTTCAATAAATTAAGTGGTACTATTCTGTTTTTTCTAGATCTTAACCATAGTCCACCACATTAGTTTAGTGAAGGCAAAAAAAAAAACTTTTTGACTGCAGAAAACATGTCATTTACAAATAATGGAGACTTTACGGACACCTACTGGTTTCCTCACCAGGTTAATTTTGCGGTCAGGCCGTTTTAAAACACATAAATTAATTTAAATAGGCATATAAGTACCTACCCCAAATTCCACTGCTATATATATTTGACGACTCCGTGGCGCGTTGGTTAGTGACCCTGAACGACGAGCCGTGGGTCCCGGGTTCGATCCCCGGCCGGGGCAGACATTTATTTGCAGATAAATATTTGTACTCGGATTTTGGGTGTATTGTGTTCTGTGCACTGTGTGTGTCCGCCACCCGCAACACAGGTAATCCTAGTACGGGGGTGTGAGTGTGTATACGTTTATTTATTTATTTATTTATTTATTCTACCTTGTGTTAATTTGTAAAAAAAAATATTTTATATTAACGCTTACCTTCTCTTGTCCCAGGGATGCCGGTTTCCTGAAGATGGCCTCACGCACCCCGTCCCTTGAGTCGCTGCCCGGTGCCAACTCTATAGGATCGCTGGAGCGTGGCTCCTTATCGCCCCTGACTTTGAGCGGCTCGTCGCCTCCCGCGAGCGACTCCGCCGTATGTGACCTCCGTGAGTTCGACGGCCTTGACACTACTTGCGCTATTTGCCGAGAAACCTTCTCTGATCCTAAAGTACTCAACTGCTTCCACACTTTCTGCCGGGGCTGCTTGGAGAGAGAGCAGACGCACCCCGACAAAGTCACCTGCGTCAATTGTCGCGTAGACAGCCAGCTGCCTGCAGGCGGTGTCCCTGGCTTATTGACCAATCTTGTAATCGCTGCGGCTGTTGAACAGGAAGCGGATTTACTACCCGCCGTTTGCTCGTCCAACTCTCCCACAGCTCGCTGCACGGGCTGCAAATCCAAGGAGTCCGACGCTGTTGCTCATTGTCTTGACTGCGCCAACTTCCTCTGCCCCAACTGCGTCATGGCGCACCAATTCATGCACTGCTTCGAAGGCCACCGCGTATTGGCGTTCACAGATCTTAAGGATGACAAAGGATTGCTGGGCTCTACCCTCACCCCGAGCGGCGAGAAGACGTCTTTTTGTCCGAGGCACAAAAATGATATACTTAAATATTTTTGTCGTACTTGCTCTGTCCCTGTGTGCAAGGAATGCACAATAATTGAACATCCAGCTACTCTGCACGACTGTGAACATCTGTCTGATGCTGGACCTAAGCAGCTAGAGCTTATGCAGCAGGCAGTGACTGAAGCTAAGACTCGCGCTATTGAAATAAGGCACGTGGTAAAAACGGTTGAACATGCCGCTGGTAAATTGCAAGTACAATACCATAAAGCGCAAAACGAAATCAATGATACGTTCCAATTCTACCGCTCTATGCTTGAAGAACGTAAGCAAGAGTTGCTTAAGGAACTCGAAAGTGTATTTTCGACCAAACAAATTGCCCTCACTGTAGTTGGACAAAAAGCGCAAGAGACGGTCGACAAGATTTACCAAACTTGCGACTTTGTGGACCGCCTTACTAAATGTGCCAATATCGCTGAGATATTAATGTTCAGGAAACTGTTAGACACCAAGCTGCAAACCTTGATGAGCTCCAATCCGGAACAAAGCGTACAAACCGCTTGTGAGCTTGAATTTGTCTCCAACTACCAAGCCATCCAAGTTGGCGTACGTAACACGTTTGGATATGTGCGCTCAAGCTCTGAAGCAAATGTTGGCCCGACGAAGCAGCCACCCATCGCACGTCCCACTAACGGTTCTCTTTTGAACGGAGGATCGTCTTCAAGCAGCAGCAGCGTTAATGGAAGCTCAGGTAGCTTGAATGGTGGAATTCATCTGCCAACGGGACTTAACGGCGTTCTTGATCGTCCATACACGAATGGCCTTCTTGGCCCCACTAGCCAGTCCACGTCGCCATTTGAGTCTAATATAATCTCAAAGCGATTCAACAGTGCCAACAGCCTCGGGCCGTTCACGACTACTATCGGAGACATAAACCTTAACGGCATAAACCCTTACGAAAAATGGTCAAACGGTGGATGCGACTCACTCTTCCCGCCGACTTCAGCCGACCCGTATTCTCTTACGTCGGGAACACATGATCCTTTACTGGACATGACTAATAAATTGATCTCTACTGCCATTTTCCCTCCTAAGTCACAAATAAAGAGGCAGAAAATGATTTATCACTGTAAATTTGGTGAATTTGGCGTTATGGAGGGCCAATTTACGGAGCCTAGTGGCGTCGCTGTAAACGCTCAAAATGATATAATTGTGGCAGACACAAACAACCATCGCATCCAGATATTCGACAAGGAAGGACGCTTCAAGTTTCAGTTTGGAGAATGTGGTAAACGCGACGGTCAATTACTTTACCCGAACAGAGTGGCCGTAGTCCGCACGTCGGGTGACATCATTGTCACTGAAAGATCCCCGACACATCAAATTCAAATTTACAACCAATATGGGCAATTTGTGCGTAAATTCGGTGCTAATATACTTCAACACCCTCGAGGTGTCACTGTAGACAATAAAGGTCGCATCGTCGTCGTCGAATGCAAAGTTATGCGCGTAATCATATTCGATCAAGTTGGCAATGTACTACAGAAGTTTGGATGCTCTAAACACCTGGAGTTCCCGAATGGCGTGGTCGTTAACGACAAGCAAGAAATCTTCATAAGCGACAACCGAGCACATTGCGTCAAGGTGTTCAATTACGAAGGCATTTACTTACGACAGATTGGTGGTGAGGGCGTGACCAATTATCCGATCGGTGTGGGCATTAACGCAGCTGGAGAGATCCTTATTGCTGACAATCATAACAATTTCAATCTGACAATATTCACTCAGGACGGCCAACTAGTGTCTGCTCTGGAGAGCAAAGTAAAGCACGCGCAGTGCTTCGACGTGGCGTTAATGGACGACGGCTCGGTAGTACTTGCCAGCAAGGACTACCGTCTCTACATCTACCGGTACGTGCAAGTGCCGCCTATAGGCATGTGAAGTTCGAGACGACTCTATCAGAGGAGATCGGAATGACCGATGAACTCTATGCCATATGTGACCACTCTCAAATAAATAAAAAATCAGTTTTAACGGCTCTGGCCTAGTGAGTCAATTTTAAATACGTGAAGTGAACACAATGGTAATTAAAACTAAATTTTGTAGTAAGTGCGAGTGATAAAAACGGCTTCATCGATATGATCTAACTGAATAACGAAAGGAATCCTACCACAATTTTTAGGTGTGAGATCTCGATACGCAATATTTCTAAACGAATCTGTAATGAGATTAGATGTAGTATTGACCTGTTTGAAAAATAGAGATTAATCCGTTTGGTTCGATCCAGATATATGCGAACGGTTCTCGACCCTTATCATTTTTTGATCTATTGAATAATAATTTTTCATATCCCACGTCGTTAAATTAGGGATGAATATTAAGGGCGTTTGTATTATTTAGCCCATTTGTTGGACCAATATTTTAACTATTATTACTTAACAAATTGTTAGACGTTAAGTGTGTGATTTTATCGTAATAAGAAATCATTCAGCGGTATTGTTGTTAGTTTTAAGATTATTCTTCGGCACAATGGCACTTCCTGTTTTTAATTAGCACTTATTCTGTGTCGATGGAAATATGATTATGAAACTAAGTAAAAAGTTGTTACATTATTGTTAGGTAAGTGTTGAATTGATTGAGCTGATATGGACAATCTTTAGTTACTACCCCTTTTTAATGTAGTTACAAAATTTTAGGGAAATGTGATGTTAGGGGTTTTATCAATGACAAAGTTGACTGCGGCTTGCGTTAGGCACGTACTTCAATAGACTCTTTAGTAAATGTTACTAAAGCCCTATTGTCGATCTTGTAATTCCAAATACTTTCATCACAAGAAGGCGAGTGATCAAAAATGTTTCTTGACCTCAGTCAGTTTTCAGAATTAGAGTCACGCCAATCTACGACTAAAGTAACTTCGAGTATTATAAAGCATTTTAGGTTATGTTTAACTAAAAAGTTGGATGATTTTAGTTTTTATTCTTGATTATCTTTGTTGGAAGACAGTTTTACCTATTTCGTTTAGACCGATGACGATATTACCGCCTAGTCACTGAGAGCCCACGGATTCATGAATTCCTTAATTTCGTTAATTTTTTATAACGATTAGTAACATTTGGTTGATAATAATATTGTTCGTTTTTATACAAATCTAAGTAGGTATTTTAAATGTTTTTTTTTGTAGATTGGACACGGTAGTAACTAGTAGAGCACGTTAGCAAAGTGGTCGTCTCGCTAGATATTTTTTTAATGAGTTTTCTGAGATTTTAGCAGGTTTAGAGCATCATGATGCGTTTGCGCAACACGCATACTACTTACTGGAGTATTAATAGCTTGCTCGGTATACAAAATAATTATACAATTTGTTATTGCGGTAAGATTTTTTTATATGGCAACATCTTTATTTTGTAGCAGTAGTATTATACGGTGCATGTGTAACGTTTACTTTCTTTGTATTTTATGAATATTATTATACTTTTACTTTTTTATTACCGTGTGTTTGAGTGTGTTAGCTGAATTATTTTAGTTTGATTTTCATTAGTTTTGATTTTTTTAGTTAATAATGTTTTTTAGTATTTTTATATTGCTGAATCTATGACAATAAAGAGATCTGATGCGATCCATCGCTTCGGGATCGAAGATACCTTTTTAACTATTGATCTGAATTAGAATATTTCCTAGATTACGCGATTGCATTTGGTGGTATTCCTATGGTCTTAAATTATCTAATCGACTTACTTGAAGACACGTCTTGAAATGGCAGCAGCCTGCGCACCATCGTTTGTTTGCAATACCTGCTTTACATGTGCCATACAACCATGTTGTGATTTAATAAGTGATATTTAGTGTTGTTTGTAAATATGTACCATACTCTACTGATTTGTTCAATTTAATCATAGGTTTATCTGATCGATTATCATCTTTAATGGTTTCATCATTAGTGCAAGAGTAGCTCGATGTTACCCTGATCCGTTTATATGTTACGTTAAAACCAATGAATTTATTATTTTTTATTTAGGAACTCTTATTTATATTCATTATATTGATGTATCGTGTTGCTTCTCGCACTAATTCAGAGCGTTAGAAGATCAGTTAGTTCTCTTGATGATTTCGTTGTATTTCTGAAATTTGCAAAGTGCTGTGTACAGGCTGCACATAATCTTGACGTGTCTTCGATTAAATAGTTAAATAAATCCACCACCAAAATCACTATACATTAGATTAGGTGAAGTAGAAACTATGTCCAATCTTTTAAGTGTCCAAATTTCAGTGATGAATCACCAATGATTTAACATAGACTGCCCTGTTCCTAATAAATTAATTATTATATCCTTCCAAAGATCGGATTTTTTTTTTGTATTTCACTTAATCTACTGTGATGAAGTTATCTGTATATTTATCAATCGATTCGAAAATTGGACTGTCAGTCTCTGCTTTACTTCAGTTTTTCGGATGAATTTACCCAAGCATGTTAGAGAGAACATCTTAAAATTGGTCAAATTCGTTCTAATGAACTGAAGTCACGTTAGAAACATCGGAACTCTTTACTTAGGGTTATATTGAATCGATTTCATCCAAAGAAGCTGCATCACGCACGAACTTAAAGTAATGCGGTGCATCTGCGTTTTTGCTCAATTTTGTTGCAACTTCTACGAATGAAATCGTCTCGATAACAATATACGCTTCTACTTAATTGAAAATTCAACGTATTATATTTATTATAAGTATAGTATAATGTATCAAAATTATTAGGGTTTGCAAATTATGACATCCGCTCATTTCACGATTTACTATTATATACCTGTAATCCATTTATTTTTCAATTATTACAATAATGGTTTATTTTTATACATCTAAACAGGTAATTTAAGTTTTTAAGATTATTATTATTACAAATTAATTTTCGTTCACAATTAATTTTTGTGTTTTTGCATAATATGATAAGTATAAATGATTTTTGTAGGAAAAACATTTCATTCTTAAAAATTGCATTTCTAAAGCTTGAGGACTGATTAAAATTGAAACATGTTTTGTCTTTAAATATTTTGTCGATGTTTGTTGTTATAATTATTATATTTTTTTAATTATTTGTATAAACAATTGTTCTTTAAATTAATGTACGTCGTTTTGTTTTGAATTATTTTTGTTGTATAATTGCTTTTTTATAATAATACCAGTTCATTGCAGTTTTAATGTGTGTTTTATTTTTTCTTTTTATTATTTGCCCAAGTAGTTGCTATGCTAGTATTCCTAGAATTGGTCATAACTATTTTAGGGATTCTAAACTAGTTTTGACTGATGGAAAAATGTTTGTGCTAAGGGAACTTTACTACGTATAATAAACAGTCTGTGCCTTAATCTCTTAATAAAAATATTTCTCTGAATCTCTCTTAGTTCGCAATAGGATAATGTTGGAGAAAAATCATTCTACTACTCTATTTCTTACTGCTCTGCTTTTTTTAGATATACTTAGGTCTCTATTTCCTTAGCACAAACGTTACGCGGTGTGGCGGTAAACCTGCGAGTGTGTGTATTTATCTATATTTTTGGGACTTAGTGTGTGTGCGCATTTTTTGATAAGAAACCATTTGAAACAGTTGGTGTTGGGGAACAAACGTTGGCATGAAAACGTAAGTATTGCTTTAGAGGTAAGTATCGTTACACAAAGTAGATAAGCACCTATGAACGTGGTTGAACCCATTTGAATAAGATTCATCTGTACCAAGAAATAGTTCACTGCACAAAATATCTTTGCACAGATTATTAATCGGCTCAAAAACACATTTTAGTTTTGTTTGCAGCGCGACATCATGGCGCGCTAACTGCACTTGATTCTCTTAATAACTATGTGTAAATTGCTCCATAGCTGACGGTTACCAAGGAATTAAGATCGTCTATTTGTATAACACACAAAGCTACAACTCCGGAAACATGGGCATTGGAGAATCTAGTCCATTCCAATAGTGAGACATAATCAACCACTAAGTTATACCAGATATACCATAGATGGTTTTTGATTTTCTGTAGTGATCCGGCTGGTGCAATTTAGAACAAAGTTATTAAAAGAATAAATTAATGCACATTATCTCGAAAATATACCGTAGCTCTTCAGTGAATTAGGCGGTAGTTATAAAACTCAACACACAACTATGTAACTTTAACTACATATTCTTATGAGTGTAGGGTTAAGGACTATTTGAAAAGGTATCTAAATTAAGTAATCTTAAATATCCGAAGTAAGCTTTACTTTTCTACGGAAATGTAGCTATTAACTGTACACTAGCTCTATGGACCCTGATTCCCCTTTCCTACAGCAGCACTGCTTTAAACCCTTGAAGACTTTGTTCAAATCAACGTGATGAAGCAGAAAGATTACTTAGATTACTAAGATTTACTTCTGCTTTGACCAATCTATTTAATACTTAAACTAAAAAACCGATGTAACTTATGTTAGCGTTATCAATGGAATAGCTCATGTCTTATAACCCTGCTTATTGTGAGCGATTTGTAACACTACAAAATACTTACAATACTACCTACATGACCCGCGTTGGTTTAAACAGAGCTTAATAAAGCGCTAAACAAAAACCACTATTTCCAAGTCAATTACTCTAGGGAACATTTTACTACTAACTAGCACTATTAGTGTAAAGTAAGCATGGACTAGGCTTACAAGATTGTTTATAATTTTATACTCAGCAGTCCTCTTAAGATTAAAATTAAGACCATTCACATGAAAATTTCCATTCAGTGCTCACATTAAAAATCGTGTTTTACAACATTAAAACCAATTCGCGTCCATTTCAGTAGCTAGATACAATATAAAATATTTTCCATTTAAACTGCTGCTGTATTCCTAATTAGAATTCCCACGTTTACCCTACTTTAAATTTTCTTCCCTCCTTTATGCCTATCATGGCCGACTCGATCCTCGGCAAAATTGTTAGAGATTACCCAGTGGTTTTCCATATTTTCTCTGACTTCTCCGAATTATTATTAACAAGTACAAGTTTCCATGATCGTACTTAATACGATCATCTTATCTGGATCTGGATCTTAGATGGATCTTAATCCTAACTATCTTATGGTGATCGGCAATCATCTTTTGTGCTTTGTGGTCTTCAATGATCATTGATGAAATTTCAAGCTTTTACTTAGTACCATCATTGATTACGTTTTCAAAACCAAAAATAGTAATACCCAGGAAGTGTGTAGAAAACTGTAAATAAACTAGAATAAAGACGTTAGTAGAGTTATTTCTTAGGTGTAAGGAATGTCGGACGTAGGATATGGAGTCGTTGAGGAGTAATAGCTGGTTTGAGTATGTGTTGAGAAAGAGTGTGTATTTTTGTAATGGAAATTATGGAAACGATGAGTAACTATTTGTAAGATGTTATTTAGATCGAGGCAATGTTATTAGATTGTGGAATAGAAAGTTGGAACGTCTGGATTATTGTTGTGAGGCTCGAAATATCCGTATGGTGGAGCAAGAGTATCGACTTGAGGGTTTAACTGTAACCATATCTGTAGCTATACTCTTTGACATTGTTTTAAATCGATTATTTCGTAACGGTTACTAAAAATCACCTGTTAATGTATTCATCAAGGTAGAGAATAATGTATCGATGTTAGCTTGTCAGATTGTAAGTGGTTGACAATTTGGTCATTTATTATATTACGTAGAGCGTTGAATTTTATAGAACTTAGCGATACTTTATGCATTATACGGTATTGTAAATACATTGTCGCTTCTACTTTCGTTTACTGAATGCGATATGATTATGAAGAGTCTGCACAGTAATTGTATCAAATCGAGAGCCGTCTACAGGGTTGATATAATTCTTGATGAGGTTGCCTTTGATGTAACATCAGGCACATGAGAAACGTCTGATACATTGCTGTGTAGACAACTCGCAGTAAACGCGAACAATTGCTCAGGAATTGTATTGATTTACTCATTAAATATTAATAATTTATGATACTTTCGATCATCGCTTTTATCGATTATATTAAGCGGCGACGTTGTATCATTGTTGACTTTCATTGATTCGCTACTTAAAGATAATTTAATGAACTATGCACAGAACGTTGGTGTTTCACTTGATTTTTGAGATATTTTTCATAAATGTGATGCATGCAATGATTTTACTGCATTCGATGACTGACGTTGTTTTGAGAGTAAAAATTAAATTTTTGGATATTGTGTAATACGGAGCGAGTTTGCCGCCCTCGGTAAAGTAGTGTGAGGGTAGGCAGAAATGATACTGTATGTTCCGATAGGATATATGTTTCCGTGTGTACCTACATGATTAGTCGAAAATGTGATTGTTGTATGTTTAGGTGAAAGAAACAAAGCGCATATGAGCACAAACATCCATCCGCAAAGTTTAAGTACTCAGAATGTTTTAAATTTAACTCACGTTTGAATTTATGATACATTTTATTGTAAAAAAAAATATTTTACTATCGCTTATGTTAGTTGAGACGTTTGCAAATAATAGTATTTATTTTCTCAATGATATAATTTTTGTATTGACAAGTTTTGGAGTTTTCTTAAGGTGTTTTATATGATATGGATTCTACTTTAATATTGAAGTTAGGTATAATAATAATAATCGTCGTATATTTATAATTCTATGCATTTCTTTGCTCTTCGTGTAACATAATACCTGTATCGTAGCCTGCATATTTGTAAGTCGGTTGACTCCGACCAGACATTCGAAGGTCAAGCTAGCGCGTATTCACGCGCTTTACTTTGTAATAAACAACTAAAATTGCATGAGGGCGAGACATTATCTTGTACACTGTAACACATCATCATGTGTAACAGTGAAGAGATTGATTCGATGCGTTGGATGCTAACCTTATTATGAGATGTCAATTCGGCTGTTTGATTTAAGTAGTTATGCATGCCGTTTATCTCGCCTGAGATAGCTCACATAAAAAGTAAATAGGGTTTACAAATATGCAAGTATACGTACTAAAAACTTTATTTTCCTATCGTGTGTTAAGGTAATTTACTCTATATAATTATAAGATGTGTGATTTTAGTTAATGATAACGTTTTTATACGCGGAAAGATTCCAAATGAAACTGCATAGAATAGGCGATGGGTTAGCTAATTACATATCAAAAGTAATGTTTCTTATTATTAGATCGATGGTTGAAGAGATGGAATGGTTAGTGAAGTTTGAAAATTTTGAATATTGATCTGCTGACAATACTGAGCCATTTTCTCGATGTTAAAAGTTGAAGATGAAATTTTTTAATAGTAAATTTGTTTCACATGATGAGACGGAACATATCATCCACCTAGTGGAGTGACAATGCAAATAGATGGAAGTTAAATAGACCAATTGGCTTTTATTGATG
>DWMR01000730.1:0-11274 GCA_018245355.1 Dalla costala | reverse complement strand
GCCAACACTCGGAGCATCGCCTGGCTCTCGCCTGGGTCACCACATGGTTCACCTGCGGGAGCATGCGCAGCGAGCGATCGATGTGACATCCCAAATACTTGACCTTGGGTTGCCATGCCACCTCCTGTCCACGTAGACCACGTAGTCGTAACGGCGGCGGCAGGATACGCTTCTTGCTGAACAGTATCGGGAATCGGGACCGTCTGATCGACATTGACGGCCATCCTCCACTTATCCAGCCATTCCGGTAGTAGGTCAAACACGCGCTGCATCTTTTCAGCTGCTAGTTCGGCCCGACTCGACAACGCGAAGTTGGCACTGTCGTCCGCGAACAGCGCGAGCACAACGTCGTGTTCCTAGTCTTCGAGATGACCCAATAGAGTGGGAATTTCGTTCGTATAAGCAGAGTAGGTACAGAAGCGAACAGACAAACACACAACAACATTAAGCATTTTTTTAGACAACTGCCGGCGAACACGTATGGGGCGGGGGTCTGAGTCCAGTTGGACTGGAATGGATTAATGAATTATTAACTTGTTAAACTGATAACTGGCGTGCTGTGTGGGTCCCGTGCCCCGGCTAAGGTAGATATTTATATCCATCATTAATATAATATTATCATTATACAAATAAACGTTTGTTCTCGGGTAGTTTGTGATGTTTTCTAGTTTTCTCCGCGTCACAGAAGCAATCTTAGGTTAGTTAAGTCGCATAAAAGCGTTAACGAGTATGTTTGCATGTGTATATACCTACCTATAATGTAGAATATCTGTCTATATATACCTAGATAACCCGTGTAGATACCTACTAATCTACGCAATATAATAGTCTCGTCGCCAGTCGGCGCCGACTGCGGTAAATCGTATCGCCATTACAGGAATTTACGCCGCGTAATGGTGCCATTATCCGCCCATCTTATAGCCAAATGGCCCCACGTCAATTTACAACAGTGGATGCAATTGCAACAACGTAACTACCTATCATAAACGAATTTCTTCTATGCACCTGTGTGGTGTGCCTTTTGATTTAGATTTATTTTATTACTAAGTCGCGACTTAGACAGCGTGAAATTTCAAAATACAGACAATTTAAAAATAATCTTACATTTGCATTACAAGATAGTTCAATAATATAGGATTCTCTGCCTTATATAGGATATTATATGAATGGTGGCAGTGTGAAAGTGAAAAATTAATGGGATCCTTGGGGTACAGACGCTAAGGGCTATTTAACTAAAAACCCTTTAAAATATTGAGATAAAATGAAGCCTATACGGTAAGTTGGTGTACCCTCTATAATCCCCGAAAATTTTATCAAATTCTGTTCAGCGGTTTTGGAGCCTATTCGAGACAAAAAGACGCAGACAGACAGACAAATATTCTAAAAACGATCGGTTATGTAGTATAGAATTAGCTGTCATAATCCATTTAATTATTGCCCATCATTTTAATCAGGCGCTCCAATTTTAGTTTCTGGTAAGTTTAATTTTTATTTAATTTTAATCCATGCCAATTTACTTAATGTGGCGGCGCATACATGATACTGATATTACGCACCCGTTTTTTTGTACTTATAGCGTTTATCACAAAGGTAAAAATGGTTATGTTATAATTAATAGAACATTCATTGCGGCTGCTTGGTAAGGTACCTAAATATATAATATTAACCGTTAATACCTTGGTGACAGATGGCCTACGGATCCCGATACTTATTACCCCTGACCGTTAACCACGACACATAAAGATGTCCTTGTATGTGTAGAGTTAATTGATCTCCGGTTGGGCTAGAGGCTTACAGGCATCATAGGTACCTACCCGGCAGTGCACAACTGCCAGGCTCTGTTATCCACGCCACGCCCGTAAATTGTCATATTAACCAGCGTTAAATTTATGCACCCACAAGCGGTTTACACTCGTGCATTTTAAGAGTTATATTGACAGCGGGAATTAAGCTATTGAATAAATACAGACATTAATTGATTATAATGAAACTTTCGCAGTGTTTGTGGGTACCTACTATAACTTTCTTGATAACTGAACAGTGCATGGGCGCATTACACAAATGAGAAAACTGTGTATATTGGGAAGAACTTTGAGGCCCGAATTCCTCATAAGCTACAGGCAACGCCACTGCGTGACGTGAACTATCTAGACCTAATAACTTCCTTGATTTCGGCCTTCAATGCCCGATTATTCACCTCTGACTTTGAGTGTTAAATTTTAATACTCATTATCATTGTTTTGAAGGTGAAGGAAAATATCGTAAAAGTTGCCTGAGAGTTGTCCATAATGTTCTCAACTCAAAGCTCACACTGCTAACCCGCACGTGGCCATCGTACTAGAATTAGTAGGTACGTTCTTAATGAGAGCAGACATCAGACATGTGAGTTGTCGTTGATGATGCTGATGATAATATAATATTAAGTAAGCTGGACTTTGATTTTTTCGCGATCCATTTAAAACTATTTGATTAGAAATAAGCTGTGCACTTCCGCCTCACGCAAGGGCCATTCGAGGAATCAGTAGTTCATATCTGATAGCAGAGGGCAGTTTCGCGATCACTGCGGACGATACTGGCCGTGTACTCGGCTGGAACACCGTGGCAGCTGTAATAACATGAAATAGTATACCGGGAGGGCATTGCGGCCGGTGCATTACCTATCAGATCCCGGCAATCCCAGCCGGAACGTGCCGCGTGCTAATGTGGCTCCGGCACGATTCCGATTTGTTATCGCTTTGAAACTTAGACGAAAGGTAGAAGGGCTTTCATGTACAAGTATTAAATTTAAATAGCCGCAATTACATTCTCCTATTGAATATAAACCCCAGTGTTAGCCATATCGAGATCGGTTGCTGAGTTGAATGATTTTAGATTTGAGTCGAACAGGAATATTAAATTTTATTGAGGCTTTAATTAAATTGTTGCGTTGACTTGACTTGACAAAGATTTGATTTCTGTTCGAAGCTTGGTCTGGATTTACCTTGAAGTTATATAGGTTTCGGCTGTTTTCAGACAATTACACATTAGGCACCTACATAATAGTATCTATCTACCTACTAGGTAATAGGTTTTATTTATATTTTTATTTAGATCCAAGTCAAGATTCAATCATTGAGATAGGGAAATTGGCATTGAAGTTACTTCAATGGAAATTGGTGACATTATTGATCCAGAAGTTCATTGAGATTGGTTTTGTTGCCCGTCACTAAACCTTACCATTACTTGTATATTAACAACCTACTCATTACCTACTGCCATTACTAAATCTTTCGTAAACCCTTGTAAAATATTTTTGGAAATAATTGTGCTTAGTAGGTATATAAGAACCTAACTTTTATATAATGTTCATCGTGCGCCTCACTAACTTATTTTTTCTTGTCTGGAAGTGTGAAATCCCCTCTCAGTTTATCGATTCAAATCGCCGACATTGAGGCTTTGTTATGTATATTCCTAAGGTGTCTCACACTGCAGGGGTCGTGTTAGTACAAATTAGCCGAAACTATTTCAAATTGTACTGTTGCATAATTTGGGAAACTGAATTATTCATATTGCATTATATCGAATCGAAAAGCCAGAGATGAAGATAAGAATTCTATTGAAACTTCCACCTACCTGGCCATTGGCAATCGAAGCGAATGTTACATGGAGTCAAGGTTGCTGATGTTATCAGGAGGTATTCAAAACACAGTCGTTTTAAATCTTTTTATGCTGGCATTGACTACACCTGACCAAAAAAGAGATCTAAAATAGTAACGATGTACCTAAATTATTTAAATATTACGTTCTACCAAAGATCGTCATTACTAACGTAAATAAAAGATTCTTAAGGTATTCCTGCATTTCCTGTTTGATCCACCGGCTACTACACATGCTTATGTAAGTACAATAGATCTAAATATAAGTAATTAATGGGGATATGGGACTAAACATGTACTAAGTAGGTACTATCCCTAATCTTAAATAACGATTAAAACCACTCTTAAAACATATTATGCAGTTAGGCACGTATGTGAAGATAAATTACGGAAGCAACTGATGAAGCAATAAGATAAATAAACAGCAGCGCTGGTTATAGAAATCTCTAGGAAATAATCACATTGGCAAGTGCCTTGTTTCCTTTCCTTTCACTGTTGACTGCCCTCGGCGATATTTTGATTTTAACACCACCCTATCTTTTTCGTTTACACACTAACTAGGTACTTAGATACATTATGTATGTACGATGTCGCCAAAATACGTCACCACATTTCACGGGGCCAGTCTCACAGTGTTCTCTCTTAGCTGACTGGAGATTTCGAGGTCGCCACTGTTTAATTTGCTACTCTATTGGTGTTGGGTTGTGCCCTATGCGTTAGTAAGTACGTACATCACTCGTCAGGTTTATTCACTCATCATAAGTAGATCGCGCACCAGCTTGTTCGTCTGCCCTTCAGAAGCGGCTCAGTTGGTGATTGACGTTGACCAATGCTGAGCCTGAATTAAACCATAAGTTTTCGGATGTATCTCATCAACATCCACCCACCAGCTTCAATTTGCCTGCAACTAAATAGCATCTTGTTGTGGCATGGATCATTTTTATCAGTTGAGGAGGCTTGGACCGTGCTCCACTACAATTCCTTCCAATTGGAAGACATTGTGCCTAACCTAAGACACGGAAGTTCTTATTCCGCCCAAAGACAAGACCACTAGACAAGGCTTAATGATAGCACAGGGGAGTACTGGAAGCGTTCATACATTTTCCTCAATATATTTATTGCAATCATAGTGGTTACAATTAGGTCTTAATGTTAGGTACATAAGAAGCACATATGAACCCCGTTGGGGTATTGCAATAGGTACAGTGGGTACTTAGCAGTCAACCAACCGATACCCGACCACGCCCGAGGTTGCTTACTTAGTAAGTATTTTAGATGTAAGAAAGTGTTGTTGTTTTTATTTTAAACACGAAGACAGGTGTAATCTTTTTAACTCGAATTAAAGAGGCTGAATAGTGTTGCTATTGTTTTGTTTTATTAGACCTGCCCTTAACAGTCTTAACATTAACATTTCATCTCTCTTCTGCCTCCGATTCAGATTCAGATTCCGATAAACCAAATTTATGAACTCTGACTCCAACTTCGGTTCCGATAGAACTACCTCCGTAACATCCCTGCTCCAGACACAATAAAAGTTTTATTGTAATAACGTCTATAGGCGTTATACCGCGCGTCAACGTGTTACTTTTGTTGATCAGTTACGATTGATACAAGTCGCACGGATATGAGCGCTACAGCTCTACTTATTAGAAAATGGGAAAAATTGCAAACAGACGAATCTAACATTTTCGGCCTACCTATTTGTATCAGGCTATTTAACTTATTTTAAACTTTATTACAAATCTCTTCTACAAATCATGCGTAGCGTTGTGCTGTTGTTATAATAATATTAGAATTCATAGAAACGGGCTGTTATTAAATCGTGACTGAGTTCAATAGCGCGCAGCCGGTGTGGTCTTCGATCACTCGATATTCAAAGATTGTATCGCGTGTTCACGATTTAGTGGGTGCTTCCGTACGAAACGAACGTTTGCATATCTATCCCGAATCCCTACCACGCTGTCGCTAGCAGTAGGGATAGCCGTTTTTTTTTTACATCTACTTATCTCTAATGTCTACCATTTAATTAATCAAAATTCATATTGTTCTTATTATGTGTTACTGGTTACGTGATATTGTTTTTTTTTTAAATGGTTAGTTGCTGTTGGCCTTATTGGCCTTTACAGCGTCACCCACATTCATGTAACCAAAGTATTGTGACATTATTGCTCTGTGGTAAGCGCTTAGCTCTAGCTCAAATTAAATATTTAAAGGGGGACATTCCCAAAAATGTGTTTCCAAAAATTAAATCATTGCTTAATATGTAGTACTCGTATATTATAGTCAGAATCAGAATCAGAATAAATAATTTATGTTATAAATAGTTTAATCGATTAATACTCATATTATGAATAAGTTATTATGGAATTGTAAATATACAAATACATAAATAAAATAATAATAGATAATAAATAACAAAAATAAAATATATAAATACAAGTAAAGGATAACTTAACAAACATAAAAATAAATCACATTTTTATAAAACTCGAAATTAAATCAATTAATAAATACTTACTTAAATAAAATTTAAATTATCATGATAATTTCATAAAGGAAGCTGCATATTGAGAGTCCTCCAACATAATGTGTAAAGTTTTTCAAGTCACACACGGTTTAGTGTAGGTACCTAAATCTTACCTTAAAAACCTTTCATTTTGATTGCCCAGATAGGATTGATAATGGGAAAGATAATCAGCTACCTAACGCTAACGTACCTATATACATACGTATCGGTCGATCTGTCTTTAATCAGACTCAATTTTATTCGTTGCCGGAGGAAATGACACTTGTATCGAATAATTTTGTATCGAGTCTGTAATCGTGCACGCGCATGTTTTCATTTATCGTGGTAACGAGGAAGTTGCATCGTGTTATTTGAGTTGAAGATAGGCTTAGGAGCCATCAGTAATAGGCAGCCATCGAGGTACCATATTACATCAATGTAGGCAACTGCTTTACGTTCACGGAGTTGGTTGCTCCATGTTTACGTCCTATAACGTGTTTTACGTCTTTGTATCAGATTCCATAAACTGTAAAAACCTCTACAACGGTTTTCTTATTTTTTTAAATTTATTGACAACTTCACATCTATCTATGCCTTTCTACGAACTTGGCGAATAACGCCCGAAATTAATAATCTATGTGTCAATATATGACATATCATGCCAATTTCCATAAAAAATTGGATTGAAATTTGACACTTTGACAGCACAAAATTCATAGATTGATTATTAATTTCGGGCGTAAATGGCGAATAGAGTGATTGTCTGTTTTTTTAAGTTCTCGATTAAACCAGCAATTAAATTTTAAAACAAAGATATTACGGTGTAGATTAGAGACTGAAAAGGTATCCGGTATATAAAAACAAAGATATTACGGTGTAGATTAGAGACTGAAAAGGTATCCGGTAAAATAAAGAATATTTTATATGCAGACGGTTTTAGGTTTTTTTTAGGTACCTAATGCAAATCGCGGGCGGAAGATAGAATGTAGGTAGGTATAGAGATAAATTGAAAATAATTTGTCAATTTCATTAAAAAACTAAGAAGTAAAGTGACGAATATAGCTTTTTAGAAAGTTTGACGTGAAGACCGCATTTCGATCGAATTCCAGATAGAGATGCATATCCATTGATCATAATTCATATCTATGTAGGCAGGTACTTCCACACATTCCCAAAAAAATGAAGTTGGTACATCGGTATCTAATGTCTGCTGCATTTGATGCTTCTTTTAATTTATTTATTTTATCTTTCAGGTACCTATACTAAATTAATGTAAGTAGGTAGGTACCTCTTTGTAGAACCGAGATATTTTATTTGAAGAGTACCGTTAGGACCATAGGTTGGAGCACCATGGAGGACCATACATTCCGGAGCACATGTTCATGGAACCTGAGGTGGAAATGTTGAACTGATGTAAACGTCACCCTTGCAATGCCACCACCGCACTATTCACTGACAATTTGAATTCTATACCACATACCTACCCCAAAAACCGTTTCTTTATGGTGTGTCCGGCAAACTTCGGCATGCGGAACTTAATGGCATGTCATCACTATCACATAGATATGATCTATAACATAACACGCAGAAGTCTGTGTCCAGTCCTTGCATAGGCATTGTACTTGCATGGGCAAGTTATAAGAATTTACTTTTTCTGATTAAAGTTATACTTACTTTAATAAGTTAGTTGCTAGGGCCCATCTTGTAAGCATTTTACAAAATACGATGTCTAGTGCTATCTACTTTCACTAAATCAAAGTGATCATAATTTCAGTATGCCCTACTATAACGCGCAGCTTTTTAAATTATTGCTCAAATCGAAAATATTATCATGAGTTTTAATCATTTTGAGGAATGATCATACTTTATGATTAAGTACTTATTTATGAGATGCCCAAGATCTATGAAATTTAATTTGATTAATTGATAGTAATTAAATTGAAATATTAAGTGTTTCCAAATCATTTATTAGGATAGGTACCTAGTCGTTATTATTATTTGAATATTTAAAGAAGTCCACGATCTCGAAAAGCCGATCTCTTTCACGGGCCGCACTGAAAATCAGACCTATGGGCTTTATGGAATATTAGCGGCACTTTCGTCTTCCATAAGTTACAACATCGATAAATGTATGTAAATTTATAGTACTTACTTCATTGTATTGTAATGTACCTAAGCTTTATTAAAATGTATTCAAAGTTAGGCTAAGGTACATTTATTTGTTTAGAAAACTACAACAATAATCTAGTTAATCCATAATTTAATCTGGAACGATTTAAAAACATTTAGTTGACGTTTGACTGACATCTTACATGACAGTGACAGTTGACAATTGTAATTTGAAATGGTAGTAATAATTGATAATATTGGACATATTGGTACTAATTTCGCATTGTATTTCGCGTTCTATTTAATAGATTGATAGATTAAATAAATCGAATAATTTATTATTATCAGATGTAATGTTTAAAATCGCGGCAAGATATTGCTTTTCTTAAGTAAAGTGTTGTTTTTCGATTATTTTAATGACAGCGCTAAATTCGTAAGAAAATACTAGGACATTTTGGTTTGAATTGCTAAGCCGCGAAAATGAATGACTTATTGGTCGATCAAATATCCAAGAGCTGCTTAGACTGTTACAAGAAACTACCAAAGACTGGAAAGCCGGTAGAAAGTGAGTGGACAGTGTTGTCGTGCATCGTGCAGTATGAGGGTGACAAAGACAGGTACGAGGTGGTATCACTCGGTACAGGTTCTAAATGCATTGGAGCTTCTAAAATGTGTGGGACTGGTAACGTGTTGAATGACAGCCATGCCGAGGTAATCGCCAGACGAGGTTTTCTGGTGTACCTTTATGAAAACATTGAGAATATACATAACAACAAGGAGTCAATATTTACATTTGATGAAGGATCGTTCAAATTAAAATCAGGCATTGAATTTATATTCTATTCATCACAATTACCATGTGGTGATGCTTCCATAATACCAAAAACACTTGAGGATGAATATGGCGATGTTATTGAACCAAAAAAACGTCATGCTGATGATCCTTGTGATGTAGAGAGCAAGAAAACGAAGTTGGAAGAAGGCAATGATATTCATAGAACGGGTGCAAAGTGTTTACCTACAGCTGAACAGGATCCTAAGGAGTCTGGGGTTCATTATCACACTGTCGGACAAGTAAGGACCAAACCTGGACGAGGTGATGTGACTTTGTCAGTTTCTTGCAGTGACAAATTAGCAAGGTGGATCCATATTGGCATCCAAGGGGCGTTGCTAGACATGCTGCTGACTGAACCGATTTATATTAAATATTTTATATTTGGAGCTGACATACCATATTCAGATGAGACCTTAGAACGTGCACTATTGAAAAGAAATCAGAATGGTATTATGGCAGAGTTGGTACCAAGTTTCCATCAATGCTCAAGTGTGTTTCCAAATAAGAAAAGTGAGCTGAACACAAGACCTGCAGCAACAAGCATGATCTGGATCAAAACAAGCAATGAGAATGGGTAACTAATTAATTTTATACTTTAGTATAAATAAAATTAAAAACACTTTTACAATCATCCATCTGCCCATGCCATGCCATCTGGCATTAAGTATCTTTTGTATCCCCTAGTTTAAGGTGTTGCATAAACTAAACTAAATAAACTATCCTTTGTTGTGGGTGGCATGGTGGCATGTGGGTGGCACATAATGTCACATCACAATAACAATCAAACCCCAAGAACAAGCCCTTATCTGTCCCAAAAATGTCTGCTCTGGACCCAGGACCATTTTCGCGACAGGTAGGATTTTTATTAAGTAGACTAGACTAAAGAGTCATACACCAATCTATCTGGCAAACAGCGTTTTAAGGTCCACTGCTACTGCTTCACCTGATTAGTGCCATTCTATGGATCAAGAAATCACTTTTGTTTTTTACACTGAGTTCCATATTTCAAGTTTGGTTCATCAAGAACAGTACCTTGCCACAATGCACTGTCTGTCTTCTGTGAAGTAATTGGTATTTAAGCAATTCACAACCACACCTATCTCCACAAGATGGATAGGCTCATTTCTCTGGAGTAGCAACACATTTGGGACTATTCAAAAATCCTAATACTTACTGGACTGACTACTAATTAAAAACGAATACTATTTTGACTAAGTTTAACTAACAGTACTATTTGAGGTTGATAACCAGTATCCATGGAGGACACCAAGACAACTGTTTGGGAAAATTCCTATATCATTTATTTATTTATTATTTATTATATCTAGCATATTATATCATAAACATAACAGGTTGTCCAACCCAATGTGCTTACTTCATGCGTTTCTGCATCATAGTCCATTTAAAAAATGGTTTATCAATTTACTTGATAAAATGCTCTTTTTCAGAATATCCGAAGCTGCCACACATGGTGTGAAACTCGGGTTGATCAAGAAAAGGTACAATTTAGTGAGTGCTTACTTATGCATTTCTAAGTATAAACTATACCAGCGATTCCAAAAAGTTTTGATTTATAACCAGCAACTGAAATTAAGTATCTGTGGTGATAGTGAACTTGAAACTATTCCATACAATGAAATGAAAAATAAGGCATTAAGGTACCAAAAAAATTGGAAGGATGTAAAACATAATTTTTTCAAAACATGGACTATCAAACCAGACCTTTGGAATTTTTGTGTAAATAATACATGAATCACAGTAATTTTAGTAATCATCAGTTTTTTATGTACTCATATTATATTTTATGAAGCAAATGCAGATTGTAAATTACTTTTTTTTTATTACTTATCTAAATTTTACCTACATTTCTTGGCCAATATGCGTTTTGATTGCGGTGTTAGCTAATCACTGGCTGATCAATAGCATTGGTCTAGCATTGGTGTATCGAGTGGGATTTAATCAAGCAACAGCAGATTGTAACAAAATTCTATTTTTATGGTCTGTGGTCAGCGAACGGAAAAAGCATAGCACTCGCTGTCTCATACAAAATGTCTTTTGAAAATGGTACTAAAGAGCCAATGCGCATGTGTCGGTTAAGTTAAATAACAAGACACTCCTTATTGGTTCTTACTGTACAAGAGACTCCTGATTTGTTCTTACTGTGTCGTGTGACATTAGGCCAGCCGTCA
>DWMR01000729.1:0-11274 GCA_018245355.1 Dalla costala | reverse complement strand
CCCATACTTCTTGGATGCGCCGCGCATGGCAGGGTCGCCATGTAAGAAGGAGTAATCAAAAACTTAGTTGAGTTGGCACTGTATATTGTTGGCTCGTACAAAGCTTATATAATCTACTGTTATAATACGTAGGTACGTTCACTAAGGGGGCTTACATTCTACACGGGGCTGGTGGCGATGAACAAACACTCGTAGAATTACTACCAAACGCAAGGTGACCGAGATCTATTCTCCATCATTAGCTTCTGTAAAATTCTGGCTACAACTTACTGAAGGACAAATGTTTCTTTTCACAACTCGAAGCAGCTCCACCGCGTTGATTCATGGCTTCCAAAGCTGCACCTGATGTCGCTTAACTTTGCCTTTATCTGTCTTAATATGCAAGGCTCTCAAGCTCAAGTGCTCATAGGCGATTCATGCGGTTTACTAGCTCAGAATAGTACCTGATTGCCAAGAGCAATTAACGACAAGACGTAATCAGTGCTATCTAAAGCTGGCTACTGACCTGAACGTTGGCATGTAATCTACGAACAACACGTCACGAAGTGAGCATTTGTATTATCACTATTGTCAGTAGGCAGTTTTAATACAACCACCTCCAAATCGTAGCAAATGGACTGTAGTCGTAGCGACAAAATCGCCATAATTGAAGTTTAATTCAAAGATCTACATACAAATACGTCGTCTAATACCACATTTTAATTGAAAACAACCGCGTAACACTGACCTTTGCAATATAGCAGCAAACGTTAGGTTACGAAAAAATGCTCAGGTCAGTCTCCACCTTTATAAGCTAGCTACCAAAGTCATAAGTCCTTTACTTACTGTGCAAACTATGGTTACTAATGATTATAACTAAGTATTCCTCTTGTGGTCAATTAGCCCAGAACCGCTGTTCTCATCTAGATTAAAGTCATCAGCTGGCCATCTGGTGTTCGGGTTCGCACGTTTCACATTCTAAGAAAGCATTACAATATTACAATTAATTAGATCTAGGAAAATCGCAGTGCCTTTTGAGTCTTGTTTTTTTTAAAGGTGGACAGTTGAAGTTGGCCTATTGGCCTTTACAGCGTCACCAAACTGGAAAATCCTTACCCTTATCCTCCAAGCCTCGTGCCAGGCATTATATGGGAACGCATTGGCGACTAATCTGGCTTTGCTCTTTCCATAGGCAGACCATCAGGTGGCCCAACTAAATGTTGTGTGTTGCCTAATTGGGAATCAAACCCTGTACCTTTATAGCGAGCTAAAATTCATACTTCTCGTCTATCATTATCTCCGCGCTCAGTGTTGCCTAATCCGAGTTATCCTTTGAATCGATCGTTTCAGTCTTTGAACTGCGAGAATTCAATTATCTGTGCACGTTCAATTATAAGTTTCAAAGTGGTAGAATTCGTGTACGTTTCGATCAGTATATCTGTTGATTTTTCATTTAAATTAAGCTGCTTAGCTCCAATGAAAGGATAATTTATATCATATCATATTTGTACACCGTGCCTTACCTTATATCTTCTATTCTATCCTCTAAGCCTCTTTCTTTGGAACTGTGTCTTCTATAGTATTCTTATGCTGCTGTAATTACTTCGTGTGTACAATAAAGAGTATTGTATCTATCTATAAGTATATAGTTATTGATTCAAAATCAAGTGAAAAAATTATTGAATTTTTTATACATTTAGATGAAGGAATAGACATACCCTGATGCTATCTGGTCACCAGAGGTTGTGCATGGTTGACCCTGAAGGGAAGCTATTATAGTCGTAAGACAGTTGAATAAAATACTGAAAAATTATCATCTCATGTGCCAGGTTATATTCACCGTCCATCCATATCATATTATTGTGAATATACTGTACTGGCTGTAGGAACTGTACCTACTTGAAGATAGCTGATATCTGATACGGGTTTAGTGTTCAGTTATTTCAGTGACCCAGTCTTTAGTCGGGTTAATCTCTGTGAGCCCAGCTTATCATTAAAAATGACGGCCTACTCTAGAATTAATTTCAGTCCTTTGGCCTAGCTCAAAGGATTTAAGAATATTTTACTACTTTCTGGCTTTTGCCCGTGGCTTTTCGAGGTATTTCGATTATCTTTCGAGTCAGTAACTTTGTCAATTATACATGCACACATATAAATACACGAGTATCTGAATACACTAAATGCAACCTTCAGAACGGACCTCGAAACATGAAATCTGGTCAGATACAAGGTCAGGTCATACAATATTTTTTAATATTCCTTTCCCTATTTCTCCATTCAATTCGGTTTTTGCCCAAAGTAACCCTTGAACTCAAGTAAATGGACATATCGTAATGTCGTTCAATAAGATTTCGTTCATTACTTTTTGCGCAATTAATGAATACTCATCAGGTTACAAAGTAGAATGACTTATTTACTAAATGTGTATTTCGTCGCAGTCGTAGAACAAAGACGGATCTGCAAATTGGCAACTTTTCAGGAGAGCACTTTACAGAGCTCTAAATGAGGTTTTCTGTCATTTTTTGAAAATGAGTAGTTATAATCTTGAATTTTGGATATGTTACCGTGTGTTTGGTCTTTTACATAATTACTTAAATTTACATAAAACCTCATGTAGAAACTTTAAAGTGCTCTCCGAAAAAGTTGCCAATTTTCAGATCCGTCTTTGTTCTACGACTGCGACGATATACACATTTGTTGAAAAATCATTACTATTATATACTAAAGCAGAAATGGGTGTGGCCGCGGTACAGTCACAGGCTCTACCAGCTGTTTCACATTTTCTCTTTCTTTCTTTCAATATAATTGCAGTAAAAACATTAGAGTATAAAAACAAACAGCTAAGACATTACTGAGAGCCATTCCGAGATGCATGGTGACCTCAGTGAGGGAGGCACTGCACGGCAGCTCCAGGAAGGTTTTAGGCATGTTGTACAGCTGGGCCGTGATCAGCAGCGCCTTGACTCCGCGGCTCTCGAGCCAACGCCGGAACGACCATTCGTTGCTGGCCAACGCTATCCGTCTCCTGGTCAGGTAGGCCCAGCGGCGACACACCTGGAGTATTTATTAATTTTACGTAATCATTAAATTGGTACTTAAGTGTAACTTAGTACAAAGGTACTGTTTATTTCTATTAGAAACCTCTTCCAGCAGACCTGAGAATGGAAAGAAGATGGGATGGGTGTAGACAAATTTAGCATGCATTTAAACTTTATTTATACAGGGTGAATTTTTCAAGTGGACTTGCAAGCCCAAATCCGAAATTACGAGGAATATCGAAAAACACTGAAAGGAGATTCTAGGCCGATTTTGATAAAAATTTAAATTGCTTTGTAAATATTTTCGAAAAATCTTGTTCCTAGCGATGATTTAAAAAAATAAACATATTATTACACCAATCGAGTGTCTCTTATAAGGATCATATTCTGGAAAATAATACCATATTATGGCAAACAAAAAAAAATCCGGTTGACTTTTGTAATTTTCTCTCATTTTAAATGATATAAAAGATACTACTTATAACTAAACATACCTGAGAGGCGGTGGCAGCTACCACATGCGAAGGTAATAAGTCCAGTATCATGGACAGCACCTCGTCCGGTAGTCGGTCCATATTAATATTTAGTGAAGTCAATGCTCTGCTCGATAATAATAGCCGCCCTTAGCAGCTGTTTGCATAGTTTATTGCGTTAATGTTGAATAATTAGCCCCATTCTAGACTGCCATGAACCTGAGCAATTTTATTTTCTGCCATGAACCTTAGCAATTTTATTTTACGTATTTTACATCTATAACGTTTTATTTATCTTCTTGGATAATCTTCGATGATTATAATGCACTTTTGATTCGCATTTGTATAAAATGGTAGGTAGGTACCGTACCTAATTTTACTTCCATTTCCATTTATTTCCAATTCACAGACTTGTTCCAATTCATCAAAGTGAAATGCAACAGACGTAACAGACCGTCAACAGTCAGTACAATAAAAATAAACAACAAACAAACCACCCTCACCCACAGACTAAGAACATATCACTCACAGACTAGGTAGAATGATATCACTCCAGCAGGTCTACTCTACTCTACGTTAGTTGTCAATCATTTCAACCGTGTTCCGTTCAGTTAATTAGATCCCCACTCAAGTTAGGGCGCGTTCCGGGTTCGCGACATTTTTCCGTACGCTTTTGTAGACAATGAAACCTCAAAAACGGGCATCCGACATGGTTTGACGAAATTAAAAAGACAATTAACGCCGCGATATACTGGCAGTCTATCATATATCCACATCACAATATAGAGTAGAGAAAAGAACAATGAACGACAAAAATGCAAAACAAACTTCAAAATGGTGCGCGCTAAAATGTATTATCTCTCTCTCTGTAGTATTTTTATCAGAAGCATCTTCATAGATTTTCCAAGCTGACGCAAGCGAATCGTGCATTTATGATTATGAATGAAGCCTATCTAGTCTGTGAATGAAGCGTCAGTAGTCACTATATTACTATACTGATTGGTAGTCACTTTACCTAGTCTGTGGTAGTCACTTTTAGCTTTATTTAGCAGCCAGTTAGCGGCTTTTTTCGACAATCAGCTGATTTTTATTTTCGTTTTGATAACAAACTGTCGTCTGTCACATCAAGTATAAATTTGCAAAAAAATATAAATTTAAAGAATAAAAAACTTTATGCAGCTGGATTCTGATTGCAAATGTATCTTTAAATAACTCTTGAAACAAAACGAAAATATGCGTATGATAACATTTAGTGTATTAAAAAAATGCAAACACAAAAGTGCGCTTTATAAGTTGACGGCGAGGACAGTCTCGCTGAGTTCTGATGCGGTTATACCAAAGTTTGACTATAATAAATTAACAGGTATGATAATTATATAATGCATAGCAAACCGTAAAATAAATAAATAAACGTATACACACTCACACACCCGCACTAGGATTCCCTGTGCGGGTGGCGGACACACAGAACACAATACACCCAAGACCCGAGTACAAATATTTATCTGCAAACAAATGTCTGCCACGGCCGAGGATCGAACCCAGGACCCACGGCTCGTCAGTAAGGGTCACTAACCAACGCGCCACGGAGTCGTCCAAATAAAGAAAAGAAGTCAAGAAGTCGTCCATAAGAAATAAATATATTATTAAGAACACACATTATTTGTTTGTCATCAGAGCCGAAAGGTATATTATCCGGGGTTGAAACTTACCGCGATCCCTGCGCGGGAATCGCGAATCGTAGCCGCGGTCGTAGTCACGGTCGCGGTCACGGTCGCGATCGTCGCGCCGACCACCACGGTCGTAGCCCCTAGAGTTGCCTCCGAATGATGAACGGGTGTCCCGTTGCTCGCTGGGACGACTGTCTAAGCTCGGACGCTTAGACTCCTCTCCTGTGTAACATGGGTTTGAGTGGTATAAGTAGGTACAGGAAGACTTTGGTCGTAGTTTAAATAGCTCAATTTATTTATACACCAAGCTGTGTTTTACACTAACCTACCTGCGTCCCACTACTGGAAGTGATCTTTTGAGGGTTGAAGGGTTAAGCCCATGATATCGTATTGTGCGATTATTAGAATCAGAACACACAAACCACACTCTACCAAAGCCAACATAAAAATTCTTCAATCACTTGATATTTCATTAATAATACATGGTGCCTGTTCTATTTTGTTGTACATTTGGTAACGTTTTTCCCCCATAATTTATTTATCTTTTCCATGGTGTACTACATTATTTATCAGAAATGTTATAAAACAACATGGAAAATTTACGGATGGAAAAAATCTAAAAAATTGTTACATCATGTTAGAATATGTTATGGTACAATGTGCAGCAGCGGTGTGGGAGGAAGCACCATGCAAGACATACTTAAATATTCTGTTTAAGTGTTTTCTAAAATAATTCTAATTATGATTGGGTCAAACATGATGTATGATAAATGGTTATAAAGGTAAAAGTTCTATACTTTGTTGCATGTTTATTCTTAATTAATTCTAGTACCCAAGTATAAGATAAAATATGAGCATCAATAACAACAATTCCGTCTCAACACTATATTAAGCAACCCAATTTTATAAAACTAAACAAACCTTGGGGTTTTCCCTCCAACTGCCTGCGTTGGTGTGGAGGGATATAGCGGCCAGTGCCCTTAGAAGCCTGAGGCTGCAAGTCCAGACCAGCAAGCTGAAAATAAGAATTACTTGTACAAAAACGATCTGTCCCACGCAGCTTCACTCCCTTAAAATAAGAAACTGTGGAAGCTTTAGATATAATATAGCGCCTATGTCCATCTGGAATAATGTACCTGTAAAACAGTAAAAGAATTTTTCAAATAGGTGAAGTGGTTCCGGAGATTACCCTCCATATTATAATCGAACTTACAAAATCCACTCATTTTTCTAAAATATCTTCTGTACATATAATAAAATACTAACTGGTAGCTGTCTGTACATGGAAGATATATGAAAAAACCTATTATAAGGGGCCTTTATTAACGTAATAGATCAATATTTAATTTTTAAGATTTTTAGTGCTTGTCTGTTACGTTTGTGTGCGCTAATCTCAGAAACGGCTGTTAAGTCAAATCGGTTACGATTTGGGTGCAGTTTTTACTAATGTATTGTATTAAGCTTAACTGAACATTTCGGGTTTATTTAATTTCAATCGGCTCATAAATAAAAAAGTAATGTCAATTTAAAGAATCTAAAGAATATTCTATACTAATATTAGATTTTGTAGATATGTGTATGTACAGGGTAATCTTTGGTACTACTGATCCGATTTTAAAAAGTCTTTCACGAATAGAAAGCTGCACTATTAACTTACAACATAAGCTAATTTTTTTTTTTCAATTTTGGAGCCATCTGATATTTCGGTTTATGTATCCCAAGGTAGCAAAATTGCGCTATAAAAACCCTTTAATCGCAGTCGCTGGGTGAACTGCAGAAGCTGGGTCAGCTAGTTTTATAATAAAAGTATAGATAGAGTATAGATAAAATTGATGTGTGAAGAATTAATCGAAAAAGCTTTAAACTGTAAAGAACTGTATACATGATCATCAGGGTAAAGGCTCGTGACAAATGCATTACATAAGTTAGTGACAAGATGGCAGCCGCAAATGCTCAGGTCTAATGGAATCAATACTTTAAGAGGCCCTACATGCTTGGGTAGGTTCAGGTTGCCACTCAATTCAAACTGCTATGACAACCTTGAAATACCATGAGGTGTATGATAGTATACAGTATTTCAGGTACTCTGTATGCATTCTTAGGTTTTGCTTCAATCGTCTGCACACATTACAAGCTATCCAATGTCTATTCACCGCAGACTACAGAGGGTGTGGTATACTTGACAGATAGATCTCAGTAGGTGTGGTATACTTGACAGATAGATCTCAGTAGGTGTGGCCAGCGCAACACCATGTATCTATGCCATTTAATATTTGAAATGCATTCCTAATAACATCTATTGTTGTATAGTAATAATGTTTTGTAAGGACCTATAGCAACTAAAGCAACTCATTTTATATTAGTTAGGCAGCTAGAAGGTGTGCACTGATCCATAAAACGATTTTGTTATTTGGTACAAGTTGAATATCAGAACAATAAGTGGTCGATTCAATTACGACATATTATTACAAGTCTTGAATTGACTACATCAATTTCCTTTCTGTGATACCACAATAGGCATCACATATACCTACTGGTAGATAATTTGGTTCTTGCAGTATAATTTTTTAATGCTATGAAATTGCTACACTTGTCCAGTTTGAGTTGTTATCTATGTAAGTTCACATGAGATTACTTTACATATAAACAACAATTTTTTGTCTCAAGTAAAATAAAGGTTTTTTTCTTTCCCTTTCCCTTATATAGAACTGTTTATATGCAATGTCGTGAGCATAACTATCACTTACTGAAAATTTACAACTAACATTTTGTTCATTCTAGTTTGTAACTGTGCAAGTTTCTCTTTCTGGTTTAAGAACAATAGTTTCAAGTTTCCATTACAGACTTGAATGTGTACATCTGACACAAAAAATATAACCAGTAAAAGTAAACCAGCAGAGTAACATGAGTAATGAGTCACAATTAAAGAGCACTGCATTTCCGACTTTGTTTATAAATACATAAAAAATGTGACTAGTCCTTTTGAGCCCAAGTATGGGAGTATGTGGGCAATGGTTTAACCACATAGGGCTTTTACACATGGGAATGCAAATAGACAACGGCTGGCATTCTCTGCAGTCAATGGCTGCCGTTGTCCATTTGCAGTCCTGTGTCTTAGCTTTTAATACAAAATAGACTAGATAGCTTTTTGCATTCTAACATAACCCTAGGGGACCCTGGGGCAGAAGCCCCAGAATGTTTTACATCACACATCACATTGTAGAAACATTTGAAATCTGGCCACATATCCAACATGACTCCTCCTTACTAATGTTAAAAATTCTATCAATGATTTTTCCAACATTTTAAAACAAAGGTCCAACTTACTAAGATCAGCAGTCATATTCTAACAAATTGTTTGATACACAACAGTATTACTGCAAGAATTTAGGCATTTATCCACTAATTAAGTGCACAAATGTCAGAAATATGTACGCAGCTATGTGATATTAAAATAAATAGACTATAAAGCTGGGGATGTCTTAGGAAATGATGGTGAGACAATCAAGATATTCTCAACAAAGGGTGGAGGGTGAGAGAGTAACAAAGAGTTAATAGGTCACCCATGACCTTCGGAACCGTAATGGTTAAAAAATGGACATCATTTATATCACAATACTATATACATATAATATGATTTAACTGTCACTAAAATCTTACTGACACACTAAAATTTAAAGTGTTATCACTTCCTAACTGTACAGATATAAATAGACTGACATAAATTGATAATGTCAAAATGAGACTGGTTACTGGAAATGTCCTAAATATCTCAAAACTGTGAACGGATAATTCATTACAAAAGCATTCTAGACTAGCCAATTTATTGATTAATAACTTAACAATATAGATAAAGTATCAGCAAATCTAATTTTTATTTGTTAGTTTAAAATCTATACAATGTATACCATTAAAATATACCGAATTATGTTGAATATAACTCAAGTGTTCACAAATTATCTTGACTGACTATAATTTAAATGAATATTGTACTATAATATAAATATAACTATAAATTGAATAATTAAAGGTAGAAAATTTCTTGTACATGATGACCAATCGTCATTTATTCAGCAATTAGCTTGAAAAGTTTATGATCGCAGAAATGTAGAAATTTCTTTGGATATGACTAATACATGAAAATTACATTCCTATTGTTTAGATCATTATTTTACTAAGTACAAGAACATGCAATTATTACAAGCTTCTTACTTTACTTAAGGCAATTTTATGAAAAGCTGTGAAATTTGTAGCGATACAAATGTATTGTCGAAAAGGTTGCAGAGTAGCAAAATCAATCAGATACCATAGAAGAGCCAGGTCGCCATGTTGGTTAGAATTAAGACACGTAAAACTAGATCTTCTGGTTATAATCTACTCCCTGAACGATTGTAAACTAAAAACATTAAGCATGATATAAATAAATATAAATGAAAACATTATGTGCAACAGGATTTCCATTCATTATAGGAAAAATCAATACAAAGTACATGGACATGAGGTACTGACCTGCTGCTCTAGACCTGTTCCATTTTGGTTGGTAACATTACTCATATTACTACCAAGCGGTTCGTTTTTTTGGGAACGTTGCTCCAAAAATATTAAACAAACACAGTCTACAATGAATTTTGCACAAACACAAATTCACGAAATCACATGAAAAGGCTACAATTTTCACTCCGAAGAAATCACTTTTCATTCGCAGTTTTTGTTCTTCATGAATAGTGTTGCCAGCACGAGTTCGTATACGTAATTTGCTTTGGTCATACAATACTCATTCACTTGTCATTCACTTAATTTAGTGTTCCCTACCAAAAAAATTGACCACTGGTGCTGAACGAACTCCAAAAAATTGCCGAAGTGCATTTAGGGCCATGTTACGTGTTAGTATGTAAGCAGGTCGCATCGAAAGCATTGGCAACCACAGTAGAACCTGGCCTACGGACGATCGCGGGAGCTGGACGTGCATTCACTTGCTTTACTACACATCGCACACATTTGCACATCGCTTTACTAGCGCGTTGCGTGTGCGATCGCGCAGATAAAGGATGATAATTGATAATACTGATAATACACATTGTGCATTGCAAGGGGGGTCCCGCCCCTCCACGCTCAATCTCTTGCGAGCAAACCATTTCCACGGGAGCTCTTAGAGTCAGTTCCCTCTGATCATCGAGACAGTGACTACTGACTGCCAACCGTCGGGGCTCAGACATCAGGAGGCAGTAACAGTAAGTAGACTAGGAAGCTCGGAAGTCTCTAGTCGGTTATCCAATAATTAGCTATGAAATGTTGTTAGTCCATTCAGTCAGTCCAAGTCCACGGTCATCCAAAAGCCTTTGACCAGTGTTGTCACGATCAAAGTATCGTTCAAGTCGTCGTCAATTTGGTATTCGTCAAAGTGCACTTTGTCCAGTTCGACTTTGACTGTGTCACCGCGGCTTAAGAAAAGCCATTGGTCGGATTGTGACCAAAGTTGTGTCCTATTGCCAATAAGGCCGTAGTGTGTGAAGAAATGTGAAAATGGAGGGGTAGCTGTGCATTTTTACCGTTTTTGTTACGATACAGCTTGATAGTTTAATAAAATATTCAGGTAATACGTTTAATCCCGTCCAGTAATAATATGAGATTGCGGAATTTGCCCCGAACTAATTTCTAACACTAGCAATAATTTTGCAACCGTCACGTCAATATTGTCAAAGCAAAGAGTATAATTATTATTGGTGGGATCTGTCAATAGATGTCACTAGTTTCTATATGATAAATGAATGACTTTTGATTTTGAAGGACAGGAGTAGAGTAATAGTGTGCTGTGACTTGGACTGACTTGGACTTTCCTCCAAGGATATGCCAAGGAATGACTAGTATAGTGTAGTGACCGACTAGACTAGCTAATAGCTAAGTAGCTATAGATAGTTAGATCTTTTATATTAGATAGCTATCAGATCTATTCTATTCCCCTATGTGTGCTTGGGCAGTAGGTAGGTGTACAGATACTCCAATGCAGACAATATAATATTATTATTTATCCAAGACCAAGTCACAGACCAACCAACTTAGATAGACCGAGCGGTTCTAAGCAATCGCGGCGAAAAATTGAAGACTACCTATCGG
>DWMR01000728.1:0-11275 GCA_018245355.1 Dalla costala | reverse complement strand
CGTTATGAATTTCCCTCGTGCAGTTTTACCGTGATCTTGTACAAGCCTTCTCATCATCACTCAGGGCTAACTGGGAGAAAATGCCATCTGGCATTAAGTATGTCTTTGTATCCCCTAGTTTAAGGTGTTGGGTGTTGCATAAACTTAAATAAATAAATAAATACAATTCTAAATCGTAATTTCCGTACAGTGATGCGCGGCGCGGGGGTGGGCAAGGGCGGCGCGGAGGAGGGGGCGACGCTGGCCCCGCGCCCGCCGCCGCCGCGCGTCGCCACCATCAGCCACGCCACCAACTATCACGAGAAGACCACGCTGCTCAGCTCCGACGACGAGTTCCAGTGAGATGGCAGAACAAGCAGAACATCATGACACGATATGGGGATGTTGGGAAAAGGCGTAACAATCACTCACTAACCCATTCGCTGCGGCCCAAGCTGATCAGCGTTTTTTCAATTTTACATCCAGGCGCGGAACATGCCGTTTGGCGTAACATTTGTGTAGCTTGAAAACCCTGCACATGATTTATAATGGCGAATTGCGACTCGTCAGGTATTACACGTGTACTTAAGGGACGGTAAGCACTTACGATTGGCCGTTCGGTTTTAAGGATTTTTTCTATACATCTTAGTATATCAAGTGCAGGCATAACAGTAGGCCCTCCCCTGAACCGTGTTGGTTGGGTTGGCCACGTTTCTACTGCGCGATGAAGTGACAAAGTTAAATGTTGATTACGCCTGAAAACTTCCATTACATGCGTTTGCATAACGGCTACTTATTTTACCATGTAAATATTGATAAGATTTATTATTTACAGTAGTAGGTAGATTCATTGTCGGTTCCAGTGGGCTTTTTTCTCTCTAGTATTAATTTTATTTTCACCTTGGAACTATTATGGAACTGGAGTCAGGATAAATAGGTCCACAAAAAATTATCATTTAAATTCAATATCAGTTCAATATACTTTTACGGGTTTACTCGAAGGAAAAAAATTATTTGTTTATAAGTATATCGTAGCGTGCAGGCTGTAGGTACCTACTCGTAACCTACTCGGAAACTTGCCCAAAGTTATGCAAAGACAAACTGTGATGCCTGGTACTTCGCGAGGAGTTTCTTGAACCCTAGCTCCCATCATATAGGTACTTACGAGTAAAAAGTGCTAACGTCACAAGAATCACACTCGGGTCCTTATTATTTCTCACTCAGATCACAATCGGTGTGAATCACCTGTCTAATCGCCCTGTATTATGAGTGTTACGAATTTACTATCTAAGCGAACGCTAGCGATACCGTTTATGAGGGTCATAAATTTGTCTAAAAAAAAACCTTGGAAAAAAGAGTAGTGCCCCTGGCGGACTCGACATAGAATTAAATCTGATAGCGATCTCTCGATAGCGTTGATCGAAAATGCGCAAACTCATAATAGCAGTCCACGTTATCTGCGATTAAATAATGAAACTATCGGGGCTATTAGTTTAATTATTATATGAACTGAATAGTGCAAAGCAGTTTGCAGCAGAAAGAAATTTGCAAACTGGCTAATATAATAAAAATATGAGAAAAACCTACCCCAACATTAGTGGGGCAAAAATATATGGGCAAACAGGTACTTATCTATTATGCTCATATCAAGATTAAATTAAATAAAAACATTCTGATGATTAAATAATAATGGTCTCAGCTTTTCGAGATTATGAAAACGATGAGGCGCAATATTCCTAAGATTTGTATAGAGTAAATTATAAGATAACTAGATAATTTACACATTATATCAGTGTACAGAAAACTTATAAATTGCATAGATATTTGAAAATCCTTTTTGCGTTTATTAATTATTTTTTGCTTTGCATTATATTATCCACTTAAGCCGTAACGCCCTAGCATAGATCTGTTTTAGAACTAGTTTATTATCTAAGAGCCTATAAACTTATCCTCCTTATCCCCATATTGTTTTAAAAATCAGAATCCATTCACGGCCTTGGGATAAACACCTGATGAGGTTTAAAATAAATTTATACTTGAGGCTTCTTTAATATAAAAATGTATCTAATTCTGATAAAATTACGTAATAGTAGGTATGTAGGTACCTAGGTACTTACCTACTTATTAAAATTTTATTGCTATGTAATAGTTCTATCCGATATTCCAACGTGTTTTCAATTTTCCTTGAGGTAAAGATGTGCAATTTGAATGTTATATATATTTACCTACATTGCATTACTCCATTTGCCGTACTTATGCTTAGTGACCTAGCATGGTAATTTAGTATTGCAAGAAAGGAACGGGCTAATTTAGCATAGGTACTACAGCAAATTGGAAAATGTAATTGAATTAGATAATTGCACATTGAGCTTAACATAGCCTGGTCACTGACTGTATAATTCCGATTATACCTATTTAATGTTGGTTTAACGAGTTTGTCCTACTATTAATTTGTATTTGTAAGTTATATCAGTATGTTTTGGTTTCACGAGAACGGCTCTAAGGATTTTGATGAAATTTGGTGTGGAGGGTTATTCATAATGTTATTTATTTGTGGAGTGGAAATTAGATCTAGATGAGTATCAGACCGTAGATAATTTGGTTTAATTATAAAAAGAAAGTTATTTTTAATGTCTTATCTTATAGCTACCTCTTATACCTACTGTTATTAAATAAATAGTTTAAAGATTTTACTTGCCCAGATCGTTTGATTAAATTACGAGAAACCAAAACATTTGTAAGTATAAATAGTCGTTTTCGTACAATAGTGGTCAACCAGCTAGTAAGTAGGTACCTACGTATCTAAATATCCTGTAGTACCTATAAACTCAGCTAGCTTTTAATAAATTCTTTTCCTACCTATACTTATACATAGTAAGACTAGAATAGATTAATTAATTCGATACTTTGTAAAGTAAAAATCCATAATTTTCCTTCGTCAGTTTTACTTAGATACAAATACTTAAACATTTGGCCAAGAGGCTTGCTTTAATGAGAAAATTGCTTCGCCGTCCAATTTGATATTCTTTATTCCTTTCCGTGACAACTGACTAAGTACCTACCTAGGTACTTTTTACAAATTCGTTAACACTGAATGATAGTCACTGAGAAAAAGTAAAGCAACTTAATTATCTCTTAAAAAATCTTCGTCTACCTACCTAATCGTAAATGTGAAAAAGATCAGACGAAGACGTGATGGAATTGGTGTTCAAAATGGTGTTTCAGGAATACATTTTAAGACAGCGTAAATTTGGAATTAATATTATTAGGAGCTAGTGGACATGGTGTATCTCACGGTTTGCCGTGTTAAATGCGTATTTTAATATGAAATTTTACCATGACATAGGTTTTGTATCTCAATTTCTTGCACAAAATGGACTTCCAAAAATATCAAAGGAATTTTTATCGACAGTTGAAAGTTATTAAATAGGCAGAATTCTTTGGCGGTTTAAATAAAATAGCGTAAGGATCTACCAAATTTTCAGGTACCTGTTTCAGATATTTATATATCATAAGGCTGTATTTTAAATATTATGTAAACATTTCATTCACGCGTTTTAGTTATACTTACGATCTGTACCTATTAGATAAGAAATAATATATAGAAAACAAAAATGTTGGATTATTATCTATGTCTATTGTATCTATGTATATTCCAAAGGATGTGTAAGTATGTTTTCTGTATTCTTACACATATAAATGTACATAACACCACTTGAATGTAAGTATATTTTATTTTAATATAATACAATGAGTATAATGTAACGTTATTCTTTACAGTTTATATAGTGTAAGTAAGTGCTTCTTAGTGTTGCTATTTATTTGTTAGATAACATGTTGTAGATGTACCTATTTTTGTTTTAAATAATGTTTTATCGTCATGTAATGGTCAATTACGTAGATAAAGGCTTGATTCCGATAAGGATAGCTATTAAAAAAATTTGATTCTAGGGGCTTTTCGACCAGGCTAAATAAAAACAAACGCGTCACCACGTTTCAAGAAGAGTTCGAAAAATAACAACATTGCAATTTGTACCGTAGTTATGGCTGTAAACCAATATGTGGACTGTATCTAAAATGTATGTCATAGAAAATCCTTTACTTCTGTTTAAACTGTAAAAGCTGAAAAGTCTGCTGAAAAGCTAAAGGTCTCGCAAAAAGCAAGTTAACTTCATAATTTTTTTTAATGAACGTACCTATTATGAGCTATTACCGATATCCGTAGAACCACTCATTAAGAAATCAAAAGATTTACCTACGTGTTGTCTATTTTTGTAGTAAACCTCCGCCATCATTTACATGTAGAATAAGTATATTTTAATATCCTCCTTTTTTATAAGTTACCTACTCCAATGTGCATTTTTGTCTGAATCGAGCCTTAGTCAACATTATATAATGCTACCCTTCGATTATTATTAGAAAAATGTGCTTTAAATGCCAATATTTTGTAGACATTTTCAGTTTTAACATCTATATAAATAAAACTATTTTTGTAATGGAAATAGTAAGTGGACAGTTATAGAATGAATTTCATGGGAAACATTGTTGAAAGAAAATGTAATATAACTAATAAATGTTAGATTGTATTAATTGAGATGTTCTAGTTCCAAGTTTTTAATAACATAAATACATGATAATATTGACGTAACACGGGACTGTTTTATTTACTACCTTTAGCGTGAGGTAATAATAAAGTACCTAAGTACTTAGGTATAAAAAATAAAACTCACTAACGTAAATATTAAACTTTTATATTAAAAAAAACATAGGTAGGTACAGTTTAACCACAATATTATATTCACAGTTTGAATCATACAGTAGCTGGGTATATAATAATTATTATGCTTATTTATCAATTATTTATTTGTAACAAGATCGGCCAGTCAGGAATGAGGCCGCTTGCTACCACCGTCGCCACCTCGAAGTACCGATTCGTATGAACGTATCGTATCGTTATTGTGAACTGATGTCGCTTGACTACCGCACGTCAGGGGTGCAGCATCAAACTGTCATTGGCTTAAAACACGCTCATCGTTAGAGCTCGTCGACGAAACAAAATTATGTGACTCTGAAGGACAACAGCCAGTTAATGACGTATCGCTGTCGTCGACCTATTTATAAGAAAAATGTGTGTAAACATCCGTTAGTTCCAATATTAGCCACCGGGTCAGATTAATTGGGGCCACTGGGCCACTATACCACGACAACTGACAGTTTGACAGTTCATGTATGTGTTTAGCGTCTAGCGAGATAGATGGCGGTAGTGAGTTTTGGTTACGCTAAATTGAACGCTGTTAAAATAATGTATTGTTAATTACATATTTTGCATTAATTTGTATTTATTTTTGTATCTATTATTAATGAATGTATAACATTAACTTGACTAAATTAAAAATCTCGTGCTTGTGCTTACCAAGAATAATATATCGTTCTTAGTTTCAACTAAAATTGAAAATATTTTATATAGTACATGCAACCACATTTATATAAAAATTGACAAAAATAGTGCTCTTTAAACCATTAATAAAATATTGTCACGTCTGTCGTACTATCTTAAGAGTCATACTTCAAACACTGTCTGTAGGGCTTTGCTAGTCGTGTACAATTTAATTTAATTTATATAATAACCAGAAAGTGATAGGAAGATACGCGATAGAAAACTTAACTAAATAAGTATTTGAGCCAAATAAAATCATTAAAATATTTGTTAATAATAACTTTTTTCACAACATAGGCACACACCTGAAATAAGTTTTCTTAACATATCTACTTTAGTTAGAATTATAATCGCTTTTGGATTGCGTGTAACACAAATAGTTTAAGTGCTTCACTTCTTACAATCTACTAGCTTGTAACAAAGCTACAGTGGCAAAGTATTAAAAAGGTCGATTTTATTGCTAAACTCATAAAACGACGGTAGAATTAAATGACTGATATCCGTATCTTGTATCTCTCTCTAGTATGTATGTAGTGTTGGAGATACTTCAATCAGCTGTTCAATGTTAATTGACAATTTCTAAGTGCGTGCTCTAGACATCTAATTTTGCCACCGTGCTAAAGGCATCTAAATCACTAATCCTAAGAGGCTAAGCCCTAGCGAGAGAGTGAGAAAAAAGAGATATGCAAAGTTCACAACTTGTTGTTATCCTAGGACGTTGAAAGAGAGGAGAGCGTAGGTACTATTGTAATAATAGGTAGGTGCATCGGTGTATGGGCAAAGTGTAGACAGGTAGCTGTTAAAAAACTAAAGTTTATTTGTGTAAGTACTCAAAGTTTAGCTATACAATTAACGATTACGCTTAGACGATTAGGTATTGAAAGAATTTAGATATAGAGAAACCAATATTAACCAATTAACTGTACCTAAGTATACGCCCATACAACCGCATCTACATAATATTGTAAAATGAACGGAATAAATTTACATTATTTACATTGAGCAAAGATAGACAAATTGTTAGTAAATTATACAGGGTGTTGATTCGCAGCTGCAACGACAAATATCTATGACAACTTCAACTGAAGCTTTTCTTCAGCTAATTATGGATGGCATTTTGGATCTAGCTTTTACAGTTCGCGCGCGAGCTCCGAGGAATTGTGGGCTGAGGCGCGGGCGGGGGTGCGCCGCGCCCAACCGTAGCTTCATACCCCGCACCGCCCGGTGCATAGCGCGCGACTAACATCCATTCGCTGGAGAAGTTTGTGGTGCACCTAACCCGCGGCATGTTTGACCGCGCGGACAAGGGCCCCCACGGACACCTCCATGGCATCGCCCCGCTACACGCACGCCCACCTGAAGGACGGCCGCTCCCTAGGGAGCTCCTTAGGCCACCGTCCCCCGACCACCAGGGGGACGCAGATGCATAATCTGTTCGCGATGACGCGAATGATTCTTCCTTACACTCGCCCAACGGCGAAGTAAAATCACCGGGGTGTTGTAACACCCTGAGAACTGCCCGGGCAGAGGGGGTAACCCAGAGGCGCGTAATCCCTCTCCACGCTAGCGCTGAATAAGCCGCGTGAAGGACGACTAGTTTGCTTGAGTGTTGTTGTGGTCTTGACCCGAGCACACACGCTTATCGATATCGTATCATTTAAATTTTGCGGCGGTGTTAGATGCGACCGCAGTAGATGTCCGTAGTACCTACTTAGGAAGTCGCTGCTGCCTATACCTATGTCCTACAAGTATATAATATAATATGTCCTTTCGTCGCCTCTTACGATGCCTAGAAAGAGCGAAGGAAGTGCTATTCAACTAAAATAAAATATCCCAGCATTCCACGGGGATAATATGTCAACATTCCTTAAGATTCCTCGGAGCTCGCGCGCGGACTGTACCTAGGTGAGGAGGTAGGTTTTATGGTGCTAGGGCTAATCAACACCCCACATAAAAACCGTATCTACTTATCACAATTACAGGCACATCCAACTCACAAGGCAATACGCACGCATACGCAAATAAATACAATAATGAACGCGGCAATTTGTAAAGCTACGTTCTACAAATTTTGCAGACATTTGACATGGAATTCAGTCACTGAATGTGATTATTAACGTATGTAAATAAAATATATACTTAGATACCTCATTGTCAGTGGAAACGATCATACTAACATTATCAAAAGTCGAGTAGGTAGGTAGGTACGATTAAGTAATTTAACAATAATGTCAATAGTGGGTAGGTACAGCCTTAGTAGAGCAATTATTAAAGAATAGCAACAAAATAAGTAGGTCCTTACTTAGGTAGATACAATTTACTGCAATAAAATTCTTTTCTTAACAGACACCTAGGTAAACGAGAGTCAATTAATTATAGCTAGGACTTATTTGGAAAACAGTAAAAATCGCTAATAAATCATCTCGTGGACTAATTGACTTTACCTTTCATAAACGTTTGCAACTCTCGTTGTGAATTTAACAACATTGGTCAAGTCTGTTGAAAATAAAACACTCCTTTTTTGGGCAATTGTGTAAGAACATCACACATTAGCATAATCGTGAATTTTAGCAAAACAGGCCAAGCAGGCCTAAGAGATTCAGCTCGTTACATTTCTATGAAATGGATGAATATTGAACAGTAATATTGTGATAAAGTTGCCTAAAGGCCCTATTATTATACCAATCACTTAGCCCACGGCGATTTTTGTCCAACGCATGTTTCAAGGTAAGTAGTTTGCCACTTAAACGTTTGTCAGGATGAGGAAAACCTCGCGTTTTTCTGCTGTATGACAGCATTTCCATTAATTAAATAAACAAAATTAATATTCTTAAATAGGTACATCCGTGTTCAAATTTTCCAATCTATAGATAGATACCAATACAAAAGCGAGATTTTCTTTTCCCGAGCCGCATTATTCTCAAGCAAGTTTCTAGTAGAAAAGTTCAATTACCCATCTGAACCAGACATCATTTCTTATAGTTACTTACGTAATAGTCTTCCTCATTAAAATCTACTATCTCAGATTTCTCAATGCACTTGCCATTTTCTTAACAATATTAGGTATATAAACTACCATAAATGTATATTTCGTTATCGTATGTATGTTGTACTTTCGCTTTTTTTATAAATATTTAATTTTTAACAATAACAGGTTTAAAACATTTTGTTTGAAGTAGGTGTAACCTTATTGAAGAGAAGTGGAATACATAATAATTAATTATAAGATTTGAATTCTTATGTTAGCTTTATAGATAGGAAGATATAGGAGAAAAATCTATTAGGAAGCATAAAGTGCATAAAGGGTTTTATCAACAGTGTTCATTAACAGATTATTTATTTTCCAATGCAACACCATGACCCGTTCCGTGACCTCTTACATTTTTCAAACGCCCACGCATCTTTTAATAAACCTGCACGAGTTAGGATGGTAGTATATTTTCGCGTATAAACAAATTCGAATAACGAAGATTTCTATTTTCATCACAGAAACCACAGGTACCGACGACCTAGATTTGTTATTTTTATGCAGTCAATATTAGGTAAACATGTTGGTAAAGAATGTAAAATAGACATTCGTTCTTTCAGAAGATAATAATAAATATGCTTGAGTACACATCTAGGTCTAGACTCTAGAGCTGGAGTATCTTAGTGCGTAAACTCTGTATTAGTGCGTGTGTGTGTGTTCGGTGATTAATTAATTAATCATCGAAAAACTACTTGATAAACAGTCCCTAATGACAATGTACCCGTGACGTGTGTGAGACTGAGTACACAAACTAAAAATCGACAGACTCATTGGCGGCGTAGCGCGAACGCCACGCGCTACATTTAAGAAGTCAAAGCCTACATAGTTACTCATAATTGAACTACGCACTAGGACTCTCCATGTCTTGAACACACACACACACAACACAACCAAAAATATCCATGATCGCTGGAACAAACGCTCATCTGTCATATAAATACTTTTCCTGCCCGGCGTTCGAACTCTGGAACGGTCGGGGTCACTTATTGACTGGCCTTAGGATTCACTTTTTGACACACACACACACGCGCCAGCATCTCAAGCTCAATTTAAAGCGTTTACGTAGTTATCAAGCTGAACACAAAATATGGGAAATGCGTGCTTATTTTGATCACAGAATACATAATAAATAATACAGCTTTTACTGATTCTTGGTCGGTTACGTTCTAAAAAACGTAAGCCAACAGCACGACTTTTTGAATAACTTAATTATCTCTGTTAAGTACTTACTTACATAACACTTAGTGAAGGCTGTTTAAATACAATTTAAATCGAATGTAACAATTTACAAAAAAGTTCGTAGTTCCCTGACATTGCTACCTGAATTTTGGACGAAAATGTTATTTACTGTAACCATGCTCCTATTTATTCACCCGTGTTCTAACAAAAAATTACCCCCTTTGTACGAATTTATACATTCAATCAGTTCCGCCATTATGCATGGTGTTTCACAGCCACTATGGTTAATGGTAGTTAATTAACTGCGCACACAAACACTAAATGTAACGTAGCATCATAGCCTGCGTAACGATTAAATGCGTAATTACACTAATTACCAATTTGCACAGTCGTCTTTGGTTCGTTGCATACACTTTATCTAACACGAATCATGTTCAAAGCCGTGTAGAGTACAGCCAAATCGCGGGCACACGTCGTCAGGTGCGTTTAATATTGTGCGGATGGTAGTGGGCGGATGTTGGACGTTGTCCGGTTGCCTGCTACGAGCATCGTTGCAGTGGGCGGGATCTGCAAAATAAATATATTTTATTTATGTTACCTGATAAATTATGTGATCGATCAAACGAACTACTTAGGTGAAGTTCGATCAATATTATATGAGTCGCCTCGATCGAATACATAATTTTCACCACGCACATTGAATACTGCTACATAAAATAGTTACTATCTATTAAATAAATAATATTAAACACGGCGATTTTTCTATGAGCGAAATATCAAATCGCTAAATGTAACCCACAAGACCCGCTTGAGGTATATTTTACGTGCATGCATTGCGGTTATAACAATTAACTATCATTGGCATGACGATTGTAAAAGTAACCTTTAAAAGGACTCATTTAAGTATAAAATTACAAGCGATTTTTTAAATTGTTTAGACAATACATTCATAGTTAGGTCTATTCTAAATGCTGATATAACAAATAAACTAAACAAATTATGTTTTTAAAGCCCCTTATTATAGTCAGATAATATTATATTTGGTGATAAGGCTATTTAATGTTCACTCCTTTATTATGACAAAAGTATTTATACAATTGGACTAATTGCGCAACACACCGCCTATCTGAAGCCTGAAGCTGCTCTACATTTGAACAAAAAAGCGTTGTTCATATCAAGTAGATACTACAATTGAATTGTTATTTAGTTCTCGAGTAAGAGTTGAAAGAATTCATAGAATATTAATCTCGAGGCCGCTATTTTGTCGTATAAAGAAATGCAATCTATTATTCTGTGCGGTATTGTTGTCTGTAAAAAGTGCGATATAATACCTATAGCCAAGCTTAACAATGAGAAAAATAATCAAACTCTAAAGTGCATGCGACTGATTAAACATCTTTTATTAGAAAACTTGATATCAAAATTTCAGATTTTATAAACAGGATGGATACTCAGAACATTTTGAGAATGAAACAAAATTTTTGTTTTACTTTTAAATGCTTTTTTAAAAAACTCCCCATTGCACCAACTTCAATAAAAACTTTTATTTATCTGAATGATTTAGATTAAAACATTTTAGGGCCGATTGTTCAATCGTCAGATAAAATGTCTAATAACTACCGAACGAATAAAGTTAACTGACTGTTTATCTG
>DWMR01000727.1:0-11280 GCA_018245355.1 Dalla costala | reverse complement strand
AGGTGTTATTATCTACAAAGATTTTAATGTTTCAAACTAGAACGATATTTCTTTATTAGGTACATCATTGAAGCCGCCCCATCAATCTGCTGTCTACGGAGATGAACCATCCATCAATTCGAGTTGCTAACTTGATATCGCAGATAATTGAAAAAATTGTAAAACTTTCTGACACCTCAGATTCGACTAACTTTTATCAACACGGCTCAGTTAATTTATCTACTGGCTTTATTATAATTGAATTTAAGAAGGGACTTTTAAAACCAACTTTGAAGAAAGAACGCCAAAAAATCACTATTCAAGAATATCGACGCAACCTCCGTAGTTATCACATTCAAGGAACATACATAGTTGCGGTGGAGTAATAGTTCCGTGCGGTCGAAACCCTTCCGTTGGGGCGAAAAGGAGAACAAAGGCATTCCCAAGGAGCGTGAACGTTAGGCATTAAACTAGGGTACACATTTGCCGAAACTTTTCTACAATCCTATTCTACTCAAATTATAAATGCGAATGTTTGTATGGATGGACGCGTATGTATGATTGTTTGTCAATCACCCAAAAACTTTTGATAGAAATAGTTTGTAGCATAAATAAATTAGATATAGGCTAGTTCAATTTTTCAAAAATCAACCGCGCGACATCTTTGAATACCCCATTCAATCCTATATGTTTGTACGGAAAAACGAATTTAACGCAGGTGGAATCGCGGGCTAAATCTAGTATGAAGTACATTGTGAAGGCCACATGTAAGCAAACAAGGGCAGGAAAGTGACTATAACTTATAACTTCATTTGACCGTGTCTACTATGTCACTAATACATATCATGGGTTTACAGCCCCATCCAGACTGACACAGATACAAACACATCATTGCTCATACGAGCAAGGCTACAATGCCACGATTCCGCAAACGCTACGACTATTAATAAGGAAAGGTGATGTAATATTTATGTGGTAAACTGAAAATCTCGACTAAATGAAATAGTTGATTTAGGGGTAAAGTAGCACTCAATACCTCCTCCAACTAAAAGTAGACTTCCAATGAGCTAAAGTTACCTATCTATTGCAAAACTTTCACGCGAAATTACATCTTTCCCGTCGATATTAAATTTCTGTTGTCTTTGGAAATTTATTACATTCTCAAAAGCTTGTTAGCTAACCAGCCTTAGAGAATAACCTTTTGATTTACAACTTCATCTCGTATTATTCTACGATCTATTCATTTTGAAAGGATACCTACGCTTTCCTCCAAAATTGTCTGTAGATGATAGATGACCAACCAAGCTGAAACCACAAAAGAAAATTTTTAAACAGCGTGTCTAATAATTTTTGAGAACATTCCCAATTATAGGAAAAGGATTGTTAACTTCACGAGTAAATAAGTAGAATTCGGGGAGTTTTGTACATTAGTAATATTTATTTACAAACAATTCTTTTGCAGGCGCTTTAGGATCATTACGATCAAATTGAATTACATCCATTGCTCAAAGTAATATACGTAAGGTAGCCAAATATTATTTAACACAACATGATGTTTTAGATAATATACGTAAAGACGTTCAATAAAATCTCTATTGCTTGGTTGGACAATAAATGGTATCGTTTATACCATTTTAAATCTAAAATCTTTCATATTTCAGTTACATAAAATCATCAATATATTTGCGCATAATATTGAAATATAAAATACGTACGAGTAATCTTACGTAGGAGTAATCTATGAAACTCTGCACGCTGCACGCTGTGAACGATGTTACAAACTATCATTTTTTGGAGCGTGTTTTTGAAAATGAGTGATCTAACATATATTAAAAATATCATCGTGACTTTTGTTTTTCCACTGCAAAACTACCTCAGTAATGGGGTATAATAATTTTTAATCAATAGGTAGGTACTGAGCGGCGTTTGCGTAGCACAGTCTGACTGACTTGAACTTAACAAAGCATGTCACAATGTCGTCACAATTTTAGTCACCATTTAGAGCACTTATATTTTAAGGTGATAAAGTCTTAATCGTAAATAGTAAGATGTCGTTTCTAGTATCTACCTATAATTCCAAATACGAGATAACAGATGACAGGACAGGTGCCATTCGTGCAGTACTAGTAAAGAGAGCATTTTAATCTACACGCTACGATGTCGATTTTCGATCACCGTCACGAACAAATTATAATAGAGTAGATTTGATCGAAAAAGGAAATATAGAACGAAGACCACAACTTTATTTGAAAGCATATACAATTATATTGACCTGCCAAAATATATCTAGATATATGATATTAGTTGTATTCAGCTTATTTAAATTAAATAACTTTTAGTTAAATGTAGGTTGTTTATTATTCGTTATCGCTATTAGAAATTATTTCATCATAATCGTTGTTCCGCTTCTATTTCTGACTCGCTCATGAGTTAAACCAATTTTATCAGATTTATCCGACTCTTTGTGCCGATTTATTGACAGCCAGGAGAGCAAACCTACTCTTATCCTTTGTTCTCGTAATACTTATTGTGATCCTCGCGTCTGGTAGAATACAGCGAATACTGAGTACGTCATCCTTGCAACCTAAAAGGGAAAAGTATTAGGTTTAGTAATTCTCATCCACCGTTACTCGCGGATTCCATCATTGCTACATATGAGAGTAAAATGGAGTTACGCGCCCTTAACAAAAGAAGAAGCATTCACATATCGAAATATACAACATTTACCGTTACCAGTAAGCTTTGCCCGTACAAAAATTGCTTTCTTCATATACCTATATACTTGGACAAAATTGTGCAAAACTCGAAAATTATTGTACAAAAAAATCTATATCAACAAACAATCAATTCACATTCAAATCACGAGCACTAGGCGCTATTGAAAGAGTGGCAGTAAATTTGAAAATTATTGATAAAAATATTTAAACATTTGTGTGATGTCTGTTCATTTTAGTCATTATCTGGAGCGCATTTAAGATGCTTGCCCTAGGCGCCAAAGTAAATGGCCCCCTGTAACCCCTTTTGTTACCTCCTTGTGGAAAGGTTGAAATGTATAGGTACCTAACTTGCAATACAAACAAAATTGGAACAAATTTTAAACAAAGGGGGAACCTTTAAGAGGGAGTCGAACTTCTTCAAAACATCAAAACAAACAATCGAGTTATGGTGAAGATAGTAGGTAAAGACTGCTGCCTATGCCACAAAAATATTATTCTTAAACCTGAGAAGCCCTTCTTAATCCTCTTTTTTTGATTAAAATTCATAGAGTTTCATCTAATATGAGCGTCGAACAGATTTATTATCAATCGTTCTAAATTATTTGTCTCATGAATGTATTATAGATTTGTCTAGCTCCAATTTGTTCCAATCTATAGATACTAATATTATAAAGAGAGAAAGCGGATTTGGAAATTTTGGTGTTTATATGTGGAGGGAACCACTGCCACTTATTTGAAAAACTCTTTCACTATTTGAAAGGTACATTCCAGATGGACATAGGCTGAATTGAAATGAAATAAAGTTATGATGATATTCGTCAACTAAGTGGAAAAAGTGGTATCTCTTGAATGCTTTCGCATGGCTTGGAGAAATGTATGAAAAAATTGTCATGCTGTACCTATAAGAAAATTTGTTAAACTATAAAACGCTCTTAATTATATGGCCTCCACGTTTGCCTACATAATCTATCCATATTGTCACAAAGGGTACCTACTTGAACTAATTAACAAACTTTCGTACTTTGAATACTAGTACCTACGCATTATACAGAAAACCAGAAAACGATTAAAAAGCGGTCTACTTATTCATACAACTCGCACAATAAACACTGCAATGAACTTTTGATGGCATTCAAAAGTTTTTCTACGACTAGTACGGTAAGTCGACACAACGAAATAATCACGACTAATGTATGACATAGGTACTTTCAGTTACATGAAATGTTTAATTTAAGATGTTATATTTAAAATATTTAGTAATAATTGTAGGTACCTATTTTGTGCTGTATGTATCTTTGTACCCAATACAATATATTCTATTCTATTCTGCTATTCTAACGACGATTTTTATAAAAACTGTTTTTATGTGGAACTCACTTTACTCTCCACGTTTTCACTTCGTAAACTGGGAAAATGAGTTATCTGAGTACCTATATAAATAAATCTATGAATCTCATAAAAAAACCTTACCGACACAAAAGTGTTGTATGACAAGTCTTGTATGCCGAAAGCTTTAAGCACGAGGGGCTTTTGCGCTTGTGCACAACCAATAAGAACGAGCTGTCTGATATCTCTGTGCCGTTCTTTCTCCAACTTGCACAGGTGCCAGCCGCAGAAAAATATTGCATTTGATAACAGAGACGCCTGTGAAGCATGAAATTATATCACAATTATGTTATGGATCTACGAATTGAAATAATACTTTGTGTAGGTAGGTACGTTTACCAACAATATTCTTAGAACGTATTGTCTATTGACTGCTGTAAACCTGCACTCTTCCTTTATCTGTTTTCAAGGTAGGTAGATGAGCGTAAGTGTCAAGGCTATACTAAAAAATTACCTGATACGTGATTTCCCCAGCATTCCATAAATTCAACGCGAGCAAGAAGAACAATGAACCAACGAAAGTATAAGTCATTAAAGCATTTGTCATGTTCAGATGAGGTGCAAGCTAAAAAATTAACATAATATTATTTCATTAAGAACACAACGTAACCATAACCTACTCTGAATTGCTGTGTAGGTAAAACACTTCGTTAATTATATATCAAACGAGAGCTTATATTTAACACGGTGCACACGCTCCGCCTTATTATGTCGTAATAAAGCGTGACATTTCAAAGGAAATTTAAATAAGCATGGTAGAGCCTCTCTCCTCTGTAACCACTCAAAACATACTTAACACGATTTGGCTTTATAACTAGCTATTACGAATTTTCTCTTTAAAGCTTTGTGCTATGCTCGAAAGATTCGCCAAAATCTGTTGAAAGGCTTAAAATTATTAATGGCAAATGTGTACAGAAAATAGGACAAACATTGTGGCACAGTGTGTTAGAAAGATAGATATTTTATAATAAAATCCAATAGCACTGAATGCAAGTTAAGTTAGTGAATGTTGGTTAAGTTGTTAACATGAAAGCAATGGTCTAAAATAACGGGTAAAACGACGCAAAGCATTGTACAAAGAGACCGAAACATGCACTAAATAGCACTTACCGCTAAGCGCAGTAAAAGCAACACTGCTACAGCTGAACTTTCACAAACTTGCAGTGACATTATTATACCAAATACACGATGGATCTCTCCAGCCAAACTGAAAGAAAACGATTTCCATATTGACTTCAACCTTTTTCCTTCTGTTCACATCTCTCCTCACAACAAAGACAAAAAATGAGTCTTAAACAAATTTTTTTTTGATGTGTAACATCTTATTCGGTGGGTCAGACCAACTGTAGGCCTGGCGACGCGTCGCGTCACAGTAGGTTATACCGTCGGAGGCAACATCGAATATAACTATTACAGAAGTATCTGAGAGCAGAGCTCACCCCCGCTTTTCAAAAAAATTTGAATTTCCGATTATTGTATAAATTAATATATATTTTTTAAATAAACAATGATTTTCTGTGTAAAAAAATTTGAATAAGTATTTCATTTTTGGTTTTGCCATGTTTATTTTCTTTCATAAACTATCCGTTCATGCATAGATATTTTCTGTACAAAATAATTTTGATGTTTCACAATCTGCCGCAGGAGTTCCGCGACGGCTCACGGTTTTTTTCAACCTATTATTATCATCTACAGTTTACCTTTATTATTTTCAACACAAATAAGCCTGTTTCATTGATGTCAGCTCCTAAATTAATGTAAAGTTTCGTGCATTATATTGGCAAGTCAATCAAATACTCGATAACGCCAATCTAAGCACGTAGGTATTAAATGACGAACCGATATCAATCAGCTTTACATGTCATTTGTCATTCAATTCGGAACGACGATGTCGAATCGAAAGTGCATATCTGTAAAGGCCCTGCCCCACCTGCGCCAACGTTAGTAACATTATTATGCTTTGTCAATGGACGTTCAGCCGCGTCTCGTCTAATAGGTATATATTTTTTTATTTTCCACACCAAAGTCGTTACCGATATTTTTGTCACAAATACGTGTTGAAAACACTAAACATAACAATGGATAGCGACTTTTAAGACCAAAAAGATAAGCTATAGATAAATGGGGTTTTTTTCGTCACATCACAGTTTTGGCGTGTTAAATATAACTAACACGTTGAAAAAATACCTAAATAGGTAGGTACTTACAAAAGGAGTTCCTTGTGAATAAGAATACCTTTCAAGCATGCAGCTTTTAGTTTCTCAACAGCTTTGTCTTTCCTCATATTAAGAATATCTTCATCGAATTCTTTGCGTATATTGCCGAAGTATTCACACAGTGTAACGAATTTGTACGCCATTGTTATTAAATGGACGATGGGCATACAATCCGCCGACATCATTGGAAGCATCATGTACAACCAAGTGATATAAAAAAACACGCGAAATGCGGTTGCCGTGGTTGAATTGTCTTCGTACTGCGGTAAGTATGTAACAACGGTATAAAATGGTTTGCCTGAAATAAATTTAAAATTGTTACATTCAACTGCAACTAAAAGTGTTCGAGTGTTGCAATCGATACTTGTAAGGCAATAAGTATAATACTTATATTGTTATCGGTAATGTCAACAATAACAACAACAAATAAACAACAACAACTTACAACAACAACTTGTAACAACAATTAATGTCAACAATAATTTAACAAAATAAACTAGGTACCTACTCAAAAGTGAGAGGGTACGGTTAATACTATTAAGAATTCCATACTTTGCCCATAGGCACACAGTTTTTTAGCCGTATGTACAGCAAAGTATCCAAATATTGCCTTTCAACAGAGTTATTAGGAGAGTTGTAAGCACAACATACCGAAAATATTACTTAAATCAAGTTATTCTAAAAATAAATGTAAATTTTCAAGAATGATGCCTAAAATCACTCACAATCCATTAATAGATATTCACAAGCATTGTCAATCACAATAAAATAGTTCTATCTGTTTCCGTAAAAGCCATTGTTGATGACAAAACTGCTTCGTTATTATGCTTAAACAACTACAACATAACCAGAACAGTAACATCTCTATGTTACTGATTTTCTAATTTAAACATCCCACTGCCCTTCCGATAGCGCTTTCCTGTCTATTTTTGGCATACTCGTATTGTAGCACCCATTTGCGCTGCCGAGTTCCAGCTAGAAATTACTGGAAAGCTGCAAAATGCACTGACACACGAAACGTTTCAGCGAAAATCCTCTCTACTTAATCAACACATTCCAATGCACATTTCTAAGTTTGTACAGCAACCGATGTGTTATTAAAATACATTTAGTCGTTATTTTCCACTCAAAGTAGACAAATTTACATTTATTTGTATTTATGTATGTAGTATGTATTTAATTTATGTATTGGATATTTCATACCTTCAACAAGTACTTTTCTGAGACTCTCAATGCCATAAGCAAAAAGCGACAAATACACTGTTATCGCATAAAAAGAAATTCCATATTTTACTTTCCAATGCTGTATTTTCGTAACATGTGTCTCTTCAATTTTTTCCATCACACTAGCCATTTCATAGTTCAATTTCCTGATGGATTTCTTATGAATCAGCAGAAGAAACATTTTAGCGATCACAATATTGTGGATAGCGGCGAACATGACAGCTGAATGTTTTTCCACCTCAGGGAACGAACCGAAGATCGCGGCAAAATTCTCCAGTAAAATCATAGTGACGTATATAGAGAAAGATAAAACACTGTACGTTTTGTAATATACGGTCTCTTCGTATATGTCTTCATACCAAAAATTTCCAGTTCCCGCATAGTAAACATATTTACAAACGTTTCGGAGCAAACACTTTGTGCTTGTGGGCATTTTGAACGATCCCAAAAATGTTGAGTATAAAAAAGCCGAGGCCGCCCAAGTGCTTGACTCTATATTTTTGTTGTTTCGTACTTTGGAGACGTTTGTGCGACTATGTTAGTGGAAATATTATGTGTAAAAATATGAGTTGGTGGTATTTATGTGTTAATTAAAACGTAATTGCGCGAAAGCAATGAAGATAGAAACTGTACACGAAATGATTAATAAACAATAATAACTTACACGTTAATTAAGGTTGACGTGGCAAAACTTTGGAATAAAAGCTTTGCTTCCATTATGGCGTATTGAATAATAAATTGTTGTTAAAAGACTTGTAATCACTTTACCGATAATTTGTAAAGTTTTTGTACGTAATGTGCGTATCGTGTCTGTAGTTAATTAAATGCATAGTTAATTAATGACAACCAGGTCATAAATATTGAATACAAACTGTTTCCGACATCTTCGCACGCGGATACTTGGTTTTTTTTATTCAAACTAGATTAGTTAATGTACCAACACAAAATATATAAATGTAGAATTTACTAGCCTCTAAATTTCGCGCATAATGTTGAGAGATCATAGATACGTACGTTTTATCGTAATGTAATATTTTAGAAAACAAAATTCGTGCATAAAATTGCTTTCCGGGATCTCATATTTCTATGTATGTCGCATGTGTATCGCATTGTATAATGTAAGGATTTGTTTGGCATTAGGATACAATAAGGGAAATCAAAGGATTAACGTTGAGAAATGTGAATGCTCCTCTTACACCATTTTATCTCTGAGTTGAAAGGTTCACGTCATTCTTTTAAATAAACCTACTAGGTTTTGCTCGGTGATTCTGACCGCACGTAAAACCACACTGATAGTATAGTTAGTATGGTTAGGGCCACTTTGGGCAATCTGGACGTATTTTAGATACGTCGGAATACCACAATAGACTGGTGTATGATAGCCTTAACCTTTCTCCTACTGAGATGATACGTCTGCTCAGTCCCAGATCGGTGATGGGTTATTGCTAAGGTATTAAAAACTATTGAGTTACAATAGAGAAGCTCGCTTTACTTGAGTTGAACGAGCGCCCTGATTTATTTCGTAATTTATGTTCAACTTATCTAAACCATATTTTTAGTGAGTCATTTAATCCCGTTCCAAAACACATTACTTTTTCCCAGTTCACCGCTAACGAACGATAACTGTTTCAGGTAAGATTTACACACTATGAAGACGGTTAGGCAGTCCCTCCAAAGTGCCTCTTTTCCCACACCCACACCAATATATCAATGGGACGATCCCAATGGATACAATGTGGGAATCACGTACCGGAATTGTTTTCCGACGAACCCGGCCCGGCATTATCTCACTCCCGAGATAAAAGTTTCACGCTGAGATAAGAGCTCAGTATCTTTTTAGAGGTAAATAGCCCAGGGAAATAAAGACTTTGACTCCAAAAAAAATTCGAACATATTGTACTGAAAGGTTATTGATTTCAATGTCTCATTTATTTTAATGATTTTTGATTTATAATGATTCTATGGCAATGTATTTGTGGATGTAGGTACCTATATGTGTCTTGTTACCTGATTGAATAAATCAATTATTATTATTGTTAGCCTGATCCATTATTTTTAAATTAAACAAGTTTCTTGCAAATTCATTTTAACTGTTGTTACATTAAATTGTAGATAATTACATCAGTGTTATAAGAAAACTCTTTCACAAGTTTTATGAACTAATCTGCTTACAGCAAAAACAAATTAGAATAAAAGAACGCGACCAAAGTTAATGTGAACAAAATTACAGAACAAGTTGAGCAAAGTTGAAGATCCAGGAAGTTTTCTTTATTAAAACTTCCCCTACGATACTCGCCAATGAACCAAGAAAGTTTTAGAGTAGGCAATTGCTACAGTTCTCGTGAAAGACTTCCGACAAGTTAAAGAGATTTGTACAGTTAATATTAACGAAGTATACGCATTGTCAATGTAAGGTCGCGTTCCCACGACGATATGATACCTCTACATCCGAGCGAAAATATTTGCTTCGAGCACTCTTCGGGTTCCAGTCTTAAAAAAGTTAAATGGACTCGCATTTAATGTGGCAGATGTAGTAGACTGAGAAAGGCAAAGCATCTTAATCGATCAAGCACTGCAGCTTTGCTCGAAGCAAATCGACGTGATTTTGATACAATACAGTAGGTACCTACCTATGGTCAAAGTAATATAAATAAACTAGATCATCATTTAGGTATCCTATAAGGCACACGTCAGTATTGCAATAGTTGTTATAACCTCCCTGTCGTATCTCCACTCGTATCGAAGATGTTCATTTTGGTATTATCGCATTTGTCATCAGATCGATGCAGCGAAAGTGAAATAAATTATTATTTATATCACCCATGCCTTTTTTGTTGTATCGCTAATAGTGTCTGAGCGGTTTATAAAAACGATCCCACACTGTAGATCGTAATGCGCAATCATGATTCGTATTTTATGTCGCAAGTACCTATAGTGAAAATGAATTGTGCGTGTGAGTGTCACTCGCATACTAGTTGGGGGTGTATCAAATGATCGCCGCATTTCGTAAACTCTAGCGAATTTGGTCAATCATTATTCCCAACGCAGAAACGATACGGTTTGGTTATACAGTTGTGGTGATTTAATAATCATACTAGGCTGGTTAATGAAATAAAGCTATGCGATGGAAAGTAAAATAAACGTAGATTTATACCAGCAGATATTGCACATTTCCCGCAAGTGTGTGCGAACTGAATAGTTATGCACTCGCCAAAATTTCTACTTAAAACTGTCCACTTGCGAAATGTCCATCCTGCCTGTGAATACTGGATTTCAAATAGGTAATACACACAACCTATTATAATAATAACAGATGAAAATTAATGCTCGACTTTTTGTTGGGTCCTACTTTATAAGCACGATAAATGCGAAAGTGTGTTAAATTGTTTGTTGTTTGGTGTTGGTCTTTCCCCTAGCAACGGAGCAACGGATCGACGTGACTTTTGCCATAGAGATTGTTCATGGGCTCGAGCTTGATAAATTACTTTTTTTTTCTTCAAAATATATACGGAGTAATACGGTAATTCGGAGCCAAGGGCAAAGTGTAGTATTTTTATAATACTGCTTTCCTGAATATCACATACCTACTTGCATACTTTCATTATTATTATGTAGTCTATAAAATATACTGGCTGCTTCTCCAGATAAAAGACCTATTCAGATTTCAGACTCATTTATTTTTCATCACATGGTATATTTACATACACTTAAATGAACGTCATTACATTTCGGAAGATTGATACTACCGAGAAAAACAC
>DWMR01000726.1:0-11283 GCA_018245355.1 Dalla costala | reverse complement strand
TTTTTTCTCGAGTAGTCATGAGCAGGTCCACCCTCTGTTGAAAGATTATCCTTGAATATTGGGACACCCTGTATAGTAGCAGAATATTGAACGAAATTAACAAATAAATTAATGTCCTCGCATGTACGCCAATTTACGTATCACACCCGTAGCCAAAACTTCCGTAACTACCGTTTCTGTAATGCACCTCACAATTTTTTGTAATTCTCCCCCGGGGATAAAAAAGATTTTGGTACAGCACATTATACGGGCTTAGGCGTGCGTTCATTGTTGAATGGCTATCACAGGATGCCTCCAACTCACCAGTCCTTAATGCTTCGATAAATCTTCACGATTAATCTATCTATTTTCGTCCTGAAGAGCAGCTTAGTAATACTAATTGGACTACGACTAATTTATTTTATCACACCATTCTTACAGGTCTATAATAGGAACTCCCCACATATCCTAACCTATTCCTACAGTTCTATTCAAGGTTGATCACAAGTGTCGCTTTCAGTAGCGTTGCCAGTTAAGACCATTCACTGCGTTCCTGCTTGCTATTTTGTTCTAATAAAACATCTTTACATACAAATGAGCCCAAAAGATTGAATTACCAGATTTTTATAGTTTTACTTGATTGGGTAATAAACATAATATTATCCTCATACATAATTCATCCTCATAAACTGTCGCACTTATAATATATATTACTAGCAGCAGTTACTCCTAGTAGGTATTAGTAGGATGGGATCACAGACATACTTTCTGTGTAGGTGTAGGTATTACAGTCCAGAACACCTGCTGCTTAAATCATTACGATTAATTAAATCCTGCTCGATGGCCCGTTTGCTATGAATTATGTAAGTATATATTTATTCCTTAATTTTATGGGGTTGGACAATTTTCATCATACTCCACCAGTAATGTATTAAAAGCTTGGCTTGGCGAGATAGGGAAAGCACCACTATCCTGAGACACATAGTCATTAACAGCAGTGCTGTTGTCTCAACTTATTATCGTTTAATTTATGACCACACATTACCGCTTAAGGCGCCATTGAGCCACGTTAGAGCCGGTCTGCATTTGAGAAAATTCCAATGCGAAAAGCTGCAATAAAAGTGAGGCCAAGGTTATTTCTAAAGTAAATAACTGTAATTTAAAGGCAATCTAACAACCCATTTGCGGCACACTGTAGGGCACGTATCACTCCTCACAACTAAGAAGGCCTGGAGCTTACTCCACCATACTGCTCCAGTGCAGATTGTTGAATAGGTTAGCGGCCGACCCTTTGAATGGTATTGCATGTGAAAAGCATTTCTATTGATTTAAACGTTTAAAAAAAATTGTTTTTAATAATATTAATACACGAGATTACACGAAAATACGTAAAATTGCAAAGACTCCTCTGCATATGTTGAAATAAATGTTGAAAACTAAAATAGCATTAAAAAGTCTCAAGGTCGACAAACAGCCCGAACGTGATAAGTACACTGTCGTGCACCCATAGTTGCTACTCATGATAAACACCCCCAACCCATTTCGTTCTCGATGTTGCCACGTGCACTCGTTAATTTGTCTCTGTCACACCCCATAAACTGTATATTGTTTTCTATTAACTGGTAACACTCGAGTAACTTTGTTAACTGTCACATAAAATAGGATAAACCTGATTACTGAAAAGTCATCGTTATTATGGTTTCGGTATGATGGGTTTAATGGATCAATGTTAAATATAAATTCAAAATACATATCTATCGTGTCATGAATATTATCATCCAGTTAATATTTTGCTTGATCAGAACTCCATTGTTTACCGTTTCATGCGAGCTTAATTTGAAAATTAATACCACTTGTTTGTCATCCACTAATCATAATTCAATAAGCCTAAATGAATACCGGTATTCATTAAATTCGTAAATGATAATATCATTCATATACGTTATTACATGGAAATCGATGACATATATAGGTACATACATAGTACAACGCTAAACCTCAATAAAACGTCTCACATTTAAATATGGCTCCATCTATATAAGAGTACATTTTAATTTATCGCACCAAAAACTATGTTAGCACTCAGAGTGCCTATTAAAAGCGTGCCTACCTTCACTTCTGAAAATATGAACCGGTCACGGAATTACATAACCCTGTGCAGATGGGTTACAAGTCCTGACGAATTTGAGCAGGTGGGTGAGTGGATTGCCCAGTAAATTGTAGATTTTATTTCGTATCCGGTAAAGTCTAATTCAGTTCACAAACAGGAAGCTTGGAAGATTACCTTGACATGCAGACGACGATAAGCGATGAGTCGTTATAGAGGTTGTTGGAGACCCTCAAAATATAAACATCGTCCAGCTGTCGCAGATAAGCGAGGAGAGCTTTTTGCCCTAATGGCAGATTACTTCACTCGAAAGGCATACGTATAACCCTCCGCAATACCATGACCCATTCAGTGGCAAGCTTATCGCATTCCGATGACGGGTAACAATTTACTTACTAGTATGTTTACAAAAAGTTGTAAAGTAGACGCTTTTTATATTATGCTGTCCGCCTCTACAAGTTTCTTGCAGTAATTTAAAACCGGTTTAGTATAGTCGGCCAAATTAATTAAACTGCAAATTTAAACAGATCCTTAAAAATAAAGTTATATGGTGATAAATTAGTAAATACGATTATTTTCAATATTAGAATATAATTCGCTTAAACTTCGGCTCGGCTAATCAAGGGTACACTTTCGTAATGGCACGCGAGATAATGTTCAATTAGGTGTTGTCGAAGAATTCCTCCCAAAGTCAACTGGGCTTGCTTGAACTAATTAGGTTTTGCCTAATGAATACAGGGTGGGGTTCACCCGTAGTTGACTGGGTAATTAACAGCTGAGATAAGAAATATTAATATTTATAAGCCTTGGGAGTGAGAGCAAATTTTGTTATACGTATTATCAAGCTCGAATTGGTGGCATGAATTTTATACGTCGACTAGATTTTGTCCACAGGTCGACTTTGCACCAGTGCATGTAAAGTAGAAATCAAACACTTACAACAACAGCAAGAAAACCAACAAAAAGCAACAAACGTTTAAAATTGATGAAATTATTACGAACATGATTAAAAATGTGCAACATTGAAACTATACGGAATAAAACCTTTGATCGCTTTTTATCAGAATTCTTTTTATGAGAATGTTTGAAAAATGGAGTGTACCGTGTAAACCAAAGATTGCGTAAATTAAAAGCAAACATGATAGAAGAGATGTCTGCAATCCCACGATTTCTTTGCTGGAGGGGCTTCAAAAATATTCGTACGCCTTCAAATAAATGCCAAAAACAAAAGGAAGCGGTCATTTAGTTGATATTATACCTATATATTATTTTAATCACTTCCTCAAAATATCAATCAAAAATAATTGTTGATTTATGTTTTCTTAAAAAAAATGTGATTGTTAAATTTAGTCTCACAGCTTAATCCATGCTAATATTATAAATGCGAAAGTAACTTAGTATGTCTGTCTGTCTGTCTGTTACGCTTTGACGGCCAAACGGCTGGCTGTGATGAAATTTGATATGGAGATATTTTGAAGCCTGGGGAAGAACATAGGCTAATTTTATTTTAAAACTCATCCCCGAAAAGTTTAAATCACGCGAAAATTACTGAACAGATTCTTATGAAATTTATATTAATTTTTATTTGCAAGAAAGACAGTTTTTTTTTGTTTACAACTTTCAGATGAAGGCATCCTGTCCTTCTACCTAATGTGGCGTTAAGATAGCTGGAACCCAGGAAATGGACATAAAAAAGTCCTACCCCCCAGGGGGGCGAAAAGGGGATGAAGGTTTGTAAGGAAAACAACATTTAAGCAGGGGTAGCCGCCGGCAGGCCCGTAAATAATAATTCCGCATAGTTGTTTATTTTATTCAACACGCTGAACGAAAACTCACTACCATAAAACACTACAAAGAAACCATTATAGTTGTATTCAAATTTGTCTCGATATGAGAAGTTATGACCTGTTCAAGAGGCTTTATAGCACTATACAAAGATGAATATTGTGGACCTCAAAGGTTAAATTCTGCATGAAATTTCATGCTGTTAAATCTGATTTCACTTTTATTACGTCAACAAAAACAAATCGTTTTATGTTTGAATTTAAATTTTAGCGTTTCCCGGAGGACCTTACACCCCGAGTGTAATAAGACGATGTTTTTATTACAGTGGGCCCATCTAATAAGCGGGCAGTCGTTGTTTGTTCACAAACAATGTCATCCCATTCCGTAATTTTACACCTATATCCGACAGCACCAACAAAATTACTTCGATTAAATGACTTGAAAAAATAAGATATACAGATTGGGGTTCTTTTGAACTCTTCGATGCCGTTTTATTAAGTATATTTGCAGTTAGAAGGATTTGTAATACATTATATTGAGTACTAGATTATGTTCATGGCCGGGATTCGTGAGATTAGTACCGAAACGGTCGAAAAGGCATCCTAATCTTAATTTGGAATACTTACTAAAGCACCTGTGTCCAATCTCAAATAGAAGGCTAGTCTTTATTTGTCCGTGAAACATGTCAAATAGTAAATTTTCTAGCATAATCCGTCAATTCATCAACATTAGCTCGTCCTCTAAGGGAGATAGGCTTCTCCTAATTGGTACTCGGCCTTGGTATGCGGCCTGACTTCAACTATCACTATACACTTGGATGAGGGGTGACGTTCCATTGAAAGACGGTCGCTATTAAGGGTCTTTGGTCGCTCCTGCAAATACCAACTACCATAGACTTATGCGTTATTATTCTATGCCAACTACCATTTAAGACATAATTGTCCATCCGCACTTCATGTCAGCAATATCTAACTGGTGGCTTATACAGAAGGAACGTTCGCGCCTTGCAAGCAGACACTGTTAGATTGATATACTTATCGATGTTGTAGAAAAAATTTGTTTGTCGTAGAAAAAATATAAAATCCCAATCCATCGCTTTGGTTTAAATCTTCGCTCGCGTAGAGATTGTTTGAATCTAATTAAACACCCAACACCCCTTATGGATCGCATTTTCAATATTCTCATGAGTAGATGTCTATTCTATTATAAAGGGTTCCTACTATCAAAATTTAAAGCTTCTAGCTTCATTGTTTTCGGCCTGACGTTGATGAATCAGCCATTGAGGCAGTCAGGACATGGCTTGATAGTTATTTTAAAATAGAAATTGTTTGCTGCTGTCGCAATTTCGGGATCGATGGCAAGTAATTTTTTTGTATCACACAACTTTATCCTGTGTGACAGTTTTATAGAAACACTTTTCTTCATTCATTTCTTCGTTCATTGTTTCATTAGAAAGAATTACTGCATTTAAAGGAACGAAAGAAGCAGTTGCTATTTTCCACCCAAGAGCGCTTAACGAATGAAGTTGGAAAATAAGTTTTATATCAGAAACGTCGTACCGAAACTTGCAAGATACTGCATTTATTCGCTAAATTAATTTCTTGTGATCTGGGGGAACTTCGCGTGTCTTATTTGCAATTCACCGAGGAATGTTCATTATTTAATTTGAATATTAAAGTACAATTAATTTTATGTTCTTCTTTTTCTTTTCTTTTTGAAGTATACTTCTCAAGGCGCGGTAATGATGAAGGTGCTTTGATAAAAGAGTGTAATAAGTATTTTTTTAAATGACCTACAAACTCGACGTGACTTCTACTCGAGAGTCCCGGGATTAAAACCTCAAACATGCATCTCTTACTTTTCGGAGGTAAATACGAGTATGTGCGTTTGAAGCAACTAAACATCAGTTGCTGTAACAGCGAAGGAAAACATCCTGGGGAAACCTGCATGGCTGCGAGTTTTCCTTAATGTTCTCATAGACATGTGAAATCAAACTAACCTGCCGTTGCCAGGGTTTTGCCGTTGCCGGGGTTGCAGGGGTTGCAGGGTTTAGACTTTGGCTTATTCCCTTCTCATTCTGACACGAAACCCGAGATCAGTAGGTAAAAATCATGTACAAAACGAATGTATGTAATATATTGGTGGACAATAAAGTGTTTAAAATAAATAATAAATAAATAAAACTTTCATGGTTAACACATAACATACCACTAGCATTAATAATTATGACTTGGAGACCGGAATTCAGTGATAAAGTTTCCTCTCTGTTCCATTTCCGAACCGTTTAGGATTTGGGGATCGGAGGTTGAGGTTACCGTAATGTCAACATCACCAAAGGTTTATTTTTACACAAAGTAACATGAGAATCGCTTTAAAACTTTGCCTGTTAGTTAACTAATTAATTATCATAGGGTTGTATGTGAATGTTGCTAGATTATCCTCACGCGCGCTAATTTTGTACCATTAAGGGACTTTAAAAAATTGGTGAATCCGTAAGCGGATTAACTCTTGAATCAAAATAATAACTACATTATTCTACAATTCATTTAAATATGAATACCTAACTTATTGCTTAAAAATATATTCTTATACTTAAAATTTGCTTGCAATGCGACAACCGTAGCTTCGTAGCTTTGTTGCTTTATAACTTTGTCAGTAAGTAGGTAGTACATAGTATTAGTAGTAGCAGGAATGGACCCTGGGTTTGGGAGAACTTGACAGAGATTCATTTTGTTTGACTGATATCAATAACTGTTTTGATCATCAACGCAGGCACCTATTCTGTAATTTTCTTTTGCATGCATGAAGCCAGTTGTTGTTGTTGAGACACGTTAGCTGTGTAAATTGAAAGTCACAACACAGCGTGGCTTTAAACAGAATCTGTCATCCGCAGGGCCTAGAAGCTGACAGTTGTAGCCTATAGTGGGACTCAAATTCTTGTGATAGCATTTTGATATTCCATCAGTGTTCCGTCTTCTAATAGGGATAACCAGTTCAACCTGTTTCCGGTTCCATTAGGGAGGTACTGGGGGCCGTAATAACATTTGTTATCAAGGATAAAGCATTCAGCGCATAAAGAAAGATCCAGATCGTAGGTAACTTTAAGCGTTTCGTCTAGGATGGTGCCACCAGAAAACCAAATTGTCATATTAAAATTTTAAAACTTGACTTTTGTAATTACTGAACGATAATTTTACACGTATTGCCACCAGGTTTGATAAAGAAACAAAAGAAGTAGCTCTCATGGTTGCGCGGCAAGTGTGAATCGTTACTGATTGACAAGTTAAGTCGCGACGGTGTTGGCCGGCAACTGGATGGATGACCGATAGTTGCAAAATTTCGTGCTCCTGCGAGCTTGTCGTTAAGATTTGTCGGAAGCCTTGGGGCGACCTTTCGATACGTGGGTTGCCCTCTAACCCCTCTACCAATCGGCATTGGAGCAGCGTGGAGTACACGTACTCCAAGTACCTACTCCACACCTCGTCTGTTGTGAGGAGGTGGGCCACTGCTGGTTGCAGAAATGGGTTGCAGCCTACAAACGTTTACTTTTAGTTTGTTTTTAAATAATTAAAAAGATTTTTTGTAAGTCTAAATTTGTTTAGAAGTACGCATGAATTTCGCCGGTTGTGCAAACGTAGAACAGGTAAGCGGCATCGCTACAAAATGGAATCTGTCGCTAACAGAGCCTAGCCGTTAGCCGTTGTCGCCGTAGTGGAATTAAACTCATGTCCACGCTGTAATTAGTAACGACTCACTGTAACTGTTTGGATTAAACTTTAATTTTTAACGTACTTAGCTGCATTAAAATAATTATAAGTGTTTAAAACAGGTGTAGGTATAATACGATAAAAGCGGCTTAATCGTTTTCCATCTCATACTTTTCCAAATCTACGGTTGGTATTCTATACATTGCAGAATAGTAGGTACGAACAACTTCATATGATGCCTGAATTATTACAGTGCTCGTAACATCTATTAAATCGACTCAGATCCTCTTTCTCGAATCGTTTATCACAGTACAAAGTTTACAAGTGCGATGAAGATCTTTAGAATCAGGCACAAATTGAACACGGCATAACCACAGCTAAGAGTATTATTATAATTATAACTGCATTATCTGCTCAATATTCATGAGTGACTAACTTCTCCTATGTGAAACTGGTGATGAATTCCGCGACTTATCCGCCGCATCGAGTTTGCTCCATGAATATGTAGCCGCGTGAGAACACGTCGTCTCTGATAAGCTTTAGGGTCTTAAGCTATGCAGAGAACCTTTGTACGGTTCCAGTGGGGTACACCTACGTTTATGCAAATATAGTTTATTGATTTAGAAAAGAGTTTATTATCTATTAGTATTAAGATAGATGGAAAAAAATAAGATTTATTTCACGCCATAGGGCACAAGACAATACTGATGCCGCACACTGACTGAACTATTCTCTAACCAGTAATACAACTTAAAATAAACAAATTATACGTAAAAATACACAAAACAAAACATGGAAATAAAAAGTGTGCCAAAATATTTTTTTGCACTGATTTCTGTGATACCTGCTTTCTACAAAGGAACTATGTAAAATTGATTATTTATGATCATTACAATGGCTATTATGTCAATGTTTCGTGTAAGAACTGACTTATTACTAGTAACTACTTATTACTATTTACCTAGGTTGATATCAATAACGTTTCTAATTAATCAGAAATTTGTGAACGGCCACAGGCACAGTGGTCACTTACGTAAGACCATAACATGCTCTACTTGCTATTTTGTTTACTTATAAAACATGTTTACTACAAATCCGTGAGTACACTTCACGCCGCTCCATACAAATAAGCAGTAGGAAATAATTCCCCGGTCCATATTTCGACTCTGCAAAAAGTTTCGGCTTGACTAATGACGGGAGTCGTCACTGTCTATCTGAAACAACGGGCTTCAAACATAGCAGTTTACAACAAAGGAGGGAAAATAATTTTTAATGTAACGTTAAAAATTGCCTTTTTGTTTTCTCAAGAGATCCCTATCTGGGGTTTCTATGGGCAGTGGAGCCGAGCTATCGGCTAAATAAAAATCAATATCAGAATCGGTTGCGAGTTTCTTCTTCACAATCCATTTGCGCTAAGAACGTAGTGCTTTCTCAAAAGGATTTCTGCGGTCCTTATTTCGAGATCCTTTAGGGTCATACTTGAAGAACGGCACACTGCCTTTAGGGCTCCGCTTCCGCCCCTCTGAGAAATGCCCGAGATAAGAGAGACGTTTTGGCGCCATTCATGTTTATGGCAGGGCAAATGGCCCTAGAATACAGCGTACTTATTATAAACAAGTACCCACATACAATATATTTAAAAGGGCTTCGGGCGAAATTGAAAAACGTCTTCGGTTGTCCCACATGAACTTAAATAAAATTCCAACTCTCTGCGCGTATAAAAGAAACTTAGTAGAACTGGGAAGTATTTTATGCTGTATACCGTATATACGAGTATACTATCGTCAAAGGGATATGGCGCGAAAATGCATAAAAAGCTGTTTTAAATATTGATTCTGGGATACTTTTCATAGATTTGTTTTCACATAATACTTAGATTGCACTATAACTAACAATTGGTTCGGAATGTATTTTGTTTGTTATTTGAATTGCAATAACAGACAGAGGGTTCCTTTATTTTACAGAATCTAGTCTCCGTAAAATTTTATGGGGATCGTTTGAAAATGAGGGTTGTTGGTCATTAGCGCCCGGTGCGTAGACTGGTGCGCTATGTATGTATGTACCTTCGCTTCTGAGTCGTTGATTACAATTACCATGGTAATAGGTAGAAATGAATACTTCCTTATTTCCTTTTTTGTCGAGGAAAGGAAATTACGCGAAGCTTTTATTACTTTCAACGTTTATTTTTTACGTGACGGTTGCTAGCTCTGCAGATTGTGCATATTTTATTCAACTTCGAACAGGGATTATAGAACTAAAACTAGGTTTAACAAAATATTTATTCTAACTTATAACTGACAGTCTTATGCACACTTACAGTCTTATGTATATTGCAGGCCATGGACAATAGTGACCATTCAACACCACTAATTGGCCACTTGTTAATTTGTGCACATACTTACGCCAATTCCATTTTATTATATTCTGTAGATAACTAATACATATTTGAATGCTTGTGTACCTAAGTGTAATACTACTCCAACTAAAATCTAAGAAAAACTTTACACAGCGAACAGCTTTAGAGAACTTAAAAACCCCTACTGATGTTAACATTGGGACCAACAAATTATTGCAAATTCAATGAAACAGACCTTAGAGACGAATCATGAGAATGCAATGCAATTGAATCGACAACAAAGAACAGAAGAATTTCAATACAACATTTCCCGAGCGCTTTACTATCACGAAGTGCTGGCTAGGCTAGAACGACCCGTCCTGAGGTAGAAACGGGTTAGAATAGATACTTTTGTTTTTTCTTAAACATTCGATTCTGGTATTTATATATTCGCTACTTTTACTTCAGAAGCGTTCACGGGTTAGACTCGATTCATGTCAATTGTGGTATTTGGTGACCACAATGGCAATAAAGGTAGGTACTGTAAGTGTGTCTGTGCTTTGAATTTCGATAATAATCCGATGCCGATTATGTAACTAGCAGTAGGTCAATGCTGTGCACTGGTCTATTGTTACAATTTTGAGCGAAGAGCGTACTCGCTACTCCACTACTCCAATGAACATTGGTTGGAGGGCTTAGTTTCTACATTAAACCTACACAAAGTTAGTAAATTTGTCTGTGTTTATTTTGCACGAACGTATAAAATATACATGTTGGGAGTTGGGATTGATTTTTAAACATGCAATTAAATGCATGGCTATCTTGCATCCAGTAGGTATGTGAGCTACCATACTATTCGGAGGATCGACATAATTAGATTGGTGCATATTCCCACGAAAGTCGTACAAAAACGAGTCTAAAGTGCGCGGCCTCATATTAATGCTTATTGTGGCATGTACATGTGGAATAAACAACACGCAATACCACCGTGACAATTAGTTATAAATGACAAATAGTTTTAATGAACGTTCATCGCATTTTAAATAAATTTCAAAATTATGTTAATTACCTGTCACGTTCATCCATTGAAATCCGCTTTACAAATGGGCAAATACCTCAAACTATTTTAAAATATTTGTATTTAAATTAATCCTGGCAGGGTCGCCATGTAAGGAGGAGTAATCAAAGACGAAGTTGAGTTGACACTGTTTATTGTCGGCTCGTACAAAGCTTATATAATCTATTGTTATAATATAGTGGGTTTACACCAATGATTAAAGATATATAGAGGATGCGCTGTAAGGTCACGTGATCTGAAGCAAAGTATTTCACATCAATGGCGCCGACTCCGCCCACAAAAATGTTTATTG
>DWMR01000725.1:0-11297 GCA_018245355.1 Dalla costala | reverse complement strand
ATAAAAAATGTATTGACGTTCATCAAGTGTATGTAAATACCATATGATGATAAATAAATGATTCTGATTCTGATTCTCCTAGTGTCAATCAATCAAAATTATCTAGAATATCTTTTGTCAATTGTCCACATAGATCTGTCGGTACCAGATACCTACTGGTTTCTAGTAGGTAGGTACCTGGTGAATTTATCAGTCCCGTTTATCCTGATGGTAAATTAAATTATTAAAATATTTACAATAATAAGGATAGTGATTTGATTAAGTACCTTAAAATCTAAGTAATCTGACATCAATTGTAAGTCGCTTCGCCATTTCTCTCGTAGCGGTTCGTGTTGTTCTATTTCATCTTTTTCAGGAACGATTCGCAGTAGGGGGTTTATATGAAAAATGTAACTATTGTCCACCCATTCATGGCTAACCATATAGCCTATAAAAACAAAAATGTAACCTGTATATTATCAACATTCACGGCAATGAAAAATCTTAAATAAATCAACTGTAATAAATTGATAACTTGACTTCTTTAACGCCTTAATTAAACCTTAATTTTAGGCAAAACCACTTTTGATGAAAAAAGAGCTGTAACTGTAACATTAAAACACGCGCTTCCTCGCACAAAATGCGATGTCATATCATCAGAATGTAAAAAGCAAAAAACTTTTATGTCACCGCAAAGGATAAAAGCGTAGAAATAAAAGTCCCTCATGAGAATAATGGCTGCGACGCTTTAAAGCTTTTAATTAAAATACACGAGTAGTGTAAGCACTATACTTACCTCTAAGAGTGAGGACCGTCATTGTTTGGTGAATGAATCCGGAAGGCTCTACAATATGCCGCTCAACTTTTACAACGAACATCGGCTTTCCATTCACAATAGCCTGGCTGACGCCATGACAAACCTGCATATAAAAGGCACCGGTAATTAAGTTTTTCGCGAATCAATCATTATGGAACTGAGCTGCATACAGCCATGGAGCTGTACTTCATATTGAACACCATTCTGTTCGTAAAATATGACCTACTTGATAAACGTTGCAAAAATATCTACCTGTTGATTCATACAATTTCGAGCACTAAAATATAAATACTAGTTCGACCTAAAGCATCATATCAAACCATAACAAAAAAATTACATTAATAAATCGTTTTAATGAAAGGTAGCTACGCAAGAAATCTTGAACTTACATAAATACTTTCACAAATAGTGCCATCCATAAGTACGGTGTCAGTCTTGATGTTACCTCTATATCTGCTGAGCCCAAAATACCGCAAAAGAACGACGTTTGCACCTTCCAGTAAAAAGTTATGGGAGGCTTCGAAAGAATGGTAAAATCGCTTTACGAAATGACGATCCCCACAAATTCGGGTAACTTTATTGTAATAGCCGCTTTCACAGATTGTCATGTAACTCCGTTGCTCCTTAGTAATGTTCTTCTTTGATATGTGTCTGTAAAATATGTCGTAGGATTTGAAGTAATTCAGTGTATTGTGAAAAACGGGGCGTTGCCGAGTGTAAAATTTACGCGATCATACATAAAAACCGAAATCTACGGTAATGAGACAAAACTAGCTCGCCGGGTCGGATGCATTTACATTAACATACTCAGTTAAATGTTTAACTGAGTATGTTAAATTAGCATTTTAACATTAACATTTAATTTTACACATTCAATATTTATATTCTCTTCAAACATCTTCAACATTACAAACATTCCTTAAATGTTTACTTATCCTTTGTAAACGTTTTATATTTAAATAATAAAATTCTACATAAAAACTACTATCAACCTTCACCATAATTTTTTTTTCTTACCACTGCATCCTCAACGGTGAACATGACTGCTGCTGATTATTTTAGCTAGTTTAATTCAGTTTTTCGTGTAGGTTATTTATTATTAATCTAACTATTACTTACTCAGTCCTGTTTTCTTCTAAGGTATGGAGATGAGAATCCAAAATGCTTACAAGCTTAGAACCTGTTTTAGCGCCTTCTTTAGAAGAGTGGGACACAATTTGGATAAGAAACTTATCTTTGTCCTCGCCAAGAGTTTCCACGCTGATGCTTATACCTGAACACCAAAGTTTATTATTATTATAAAATGAAATAATAAACCATTATTAACTACTATTCCAAAAAAAAATCCAACATCTTTCACTTTAAATTCCAGTTTATATCATTCATGTCTTCATACCTCCAACAGCACTGCAACAGTCTAAAGATGGTCTTCGAATTTTTTTATGATATTCGGGTGCTTTGACAGCATGAACTGCGCATACGTCTTGTTCCTCAGTTTCTTTGTTAAGTCCAAGAATTTTAAACTTTTCGGCCTCTTGTTTTTCATACGAAATTTTGTCATGCCTGTCGTACGCGAAATCAAAATATGTATGACGAGGATCAACATCATGGCACCAGCGATACCCGTGTTTCCCAGCTCTTACTCTTTTTAGTTTTTGGTGTTTTGGTTTGCGAGGACATGTACATGTTAATTCATTTAGTGGTTGCACATTTTTATTCAAACATGTGCATACATCTTCTTCTTTTTTTGGTGTAGTGTCACAAAGACAGGGTGCCTCGCAATCACAAATTATAGAACATTTACAATTTTCGGGATCACCACAAGTGCATAAAGTTTTTTTAGGAAAGCACTGACAATCCAGTGGGTTTTCTGCAAAACATGTACATTCTTTCTCAGTAGGGCAGCTACAAATTGATTTAGAATCATCCTTTTTACAAATAGGCTCTTGTCCATCTGTACTCTCACAAGTACATGTCCTCTGCACACCACATATACACGCGTCTTGTCTACATATACATTCTTTGCCCTTCAGACAAGAGCAAATTTCTTTTGGTTCCGGTTCTTGGCAAATACACGGCGGACGTATTTCAGTTTTCTGCTCTTCACTCACACACTCTTCATTAATGCCCTCACTTTTGACATCTTCGATAAATTTAGGTTTGCATTCACACGTACATACAGGACATGGAAATTTTCCTGGATGGCAAACGCAAGGTTTATTAACTTGAGCGCAAGTACACACAGGTCGGGGCTTACAATCGGGAAGACACATACACACATTATTAGGTTTACAAGTGCAGTAGGGTCGTGGGTCATTTTCATGGCAAATACAAATATTCTCTACATTGAGACACTTGCATTCCTGTGCGGTTTTGGCACCACAATGACACGGTAACTTAGTAAAACAATCACATTTTCCTTGTTTGTCTTTCTTACAGTTGCAAGAATCCGGGATTATGGCTGCTGGGTTGATTTGTGGAATGCCATCTACTAAAATTACGCTAGCTGTAATATCCTCAGTTTGTTTAGGTTTACTGCAATCTGGGAAGAAAAAGAAATGGAAATCGTTTTCCTCGTCTTCAGTGGTAGGCTTAGGTGGAGCCTCTTCTTCGTGTGTTTCAATTTCACCAGCTGTGTCGTTTTTCGGTTTTTGTGATCTCATACTCTCGTCACTCTCGGTACAAGACCAGTCGGACTCTGAAGATTCTTCGCCAATACCGCCTGCCTGATGACAACAGCTGATAACTAATGTCTCACTAAAGCATATTTGCTTCTTCACTTGATCATCTAAAAAAATATATCTATAAGTACTTATTTTAGTATTTAAATTAGGAAATTCATTTTCACATGCGTTTCTTTTAAAATATATTTTGGGAATTGGCGTTCTACAGCTACCTAATGGCACTAAATCACCATATAAGGCAATGTGGTTCAGATTGATTGAAGTGGAACAGTGGGAAAAAGGGGATGCTAATAATTCCTCCGCGGTCGGAAGTTGCGATTGGTGACCGCTAGTCGCAAAACTGTATGAGCGCTTCCGTACTTCGGAAGGTACATTATACTATCTACTACTATTATTACTTGAGTATCTACTATTACTATTACAATACATCATTTCATTCATAATGGGAAAATCACATCATGGATGGATGAAGTAGTTTTCATCGCTCCATTTAAGACGGGCAGCTTACGAGTAGGTACCTACGTCTTGTCTTGCCTATCCGCGTCATTAGAATGTGGAGAGATCTGTTTATTTATTTTAATTTGTTTCACCTTGAATGGTAGATCCTAAATTCCTTATCACAAGAGCTTACTTTTACAGAACAGACACTTATAATACTTCGGATCAAAGACCCTACATAACGAAATAATCTGTTCTGTAGACATGTTGTTGAATTCTACTGTAAAGTGTAAGACTAAGACTATGTAGCCGTCTGCCGTTCAACAGAGATGCGCTCTCTCTGCTATCGTGTTTTTAAAGCTCTGCCCGCAGAGCGGTACTGAAATAAGTTTTTTTTTTCTAGTGCAATGACGACAATTCAATTAACAATTCTAGACTTCAAAGCAGCTGAATACTGTACAAGAGCAATCTGTGCAAGCAAATAAACAAATAATGTAGTATAATGTATACTACTCGTAGCTGACTCGTAGTATCTGTGAAGCAACTCGACATTGCCAGAAGCGACCTAGGTACCGGTAAGGTACAAACTCATCTCAATGGCACGGTAAATAAAAAATTTACACACAAGAATCGCACAATCTTAGACTTATGCGTTATTATTCTAAGGGCACAATATTCATTACAAAATACATAAACTCACCTATATCGAATGGAAATTGCTTAGATAAATCTATAAGTGAAACATATGAATCTACTGACATGATTTTAATGACTATTTTTGTAAATTTTGTAAAATAAAAAAATTGTAATTTTGTATGGCCATAAAATAGATAGATACCCGTCAACTTTTGATCGTCAACATAATTATCTACAACCAAAAAGTAAAATGGAAAGAAAAAAAGAAATGCAACGCCGGGAAACCGTATGCCGCCTTCGATGGTTTAGCCACGGCTCGGTTATATTTAGACCGTAAATAGACGACATGATAGGACGATGTCGTGAGACGACAGGCATTATCGTTGGGCAAGTAAAATGTATGGATTACATACCAGCATTTCACACTGACGTCACGCGATAGACGATATTTATAATATCGTGTAATGTGGTAACATGCATGCATGTTACCGATAAATGTTAAAGCATGTTAAAGATAATAAAATTGATTTACCGTCGAATCTTTGACTATGCAACCGTCAGTGTCGTCGCATCGAAGAACAGTAGGGACTTATAAACACTTTTCTATTTATTTAAATATTAGTAAATGAGTGCCTACAGTCAGTTACTAAATCCATCTTAACTAGTTCCATAGCATTATTTACAGTGTAGAGCGGGCTTAAAGGAGAGACGTTTATTTTTTCTTTAAACATTATTATTAAGGTTCGCAAAATAGGATGGTTTGATACAGATATTCTGGAAATAAGCTCAAATAAAAGAAACTTGAAGGTACATTACAACTAAAATTTGGAAATATTGATTCAATATTCAATCTCAATATTTTATTCAATATTATTTTGTTTCTTAACGTTATGGCAAATGTCAATGTTAAACAAATCTGCGTCAAAAGAGCGATCAAACGACCGATTTGACAGATGATGTGGCCTAACGTCTTGTGAATTTTTACGAATTTATTCTATTACTTTTGAATTAAAATAAAACTCAATAAGATGCAAAATGATTGTGTTTAAGATAATAGTAATTAGTTTAGTTATTTCATTGTATGAGTGCAAATTTCCTGATAAAGTGTATTGTGTTAACGAAGAATGTAGCGGTAAGTTATCTCAAACCAGATACACTCTTCAATCTGTCTCGAATCATCAACGTTAAATAATAAAGATATGTATTTCTTTATTTTCAGGACCTATATCTAAAGCTAGAACCCTTTTACATTATAACAGTCCTGACAAAGACTTAATTTCATTTCGCGGTAATGCAGACGCGAAGATTTATATGAAATCAGCTGGTACTAATCCAGAGTTGTGGTACGCTGAGATAAATGGTGTAGAGGGACTAGTGAATTCTAAGTTTTTGAGAGAGTATAAAGTATTCGAAAAGAGCCCTGAATTTGTTGTTACTTTTGAACCTTCAAAGACTCGAAAAGTTCAACCAGACAAAGTGCAGCAGGCTCACGAAGTTTTTGAAGGGACTACAATATTACCTACTGAAGAGAAAACTCCGCCATCCCCCATCAGCTCAACTACAGCTTTACCAACTGAGCATTTTGAAGCTTCCACTCCATCTTATAATGACATTACATTACAATCGGTAGACCCAGGCCAAAACTTCAGTGAAAATAGTGTTCAAAATGATCTTAAGGCCATAAATAATAATGACATTCTACCAACCCAAAACAATCATGACTCACTAGCACTAAACAGTTCTGGGGAAAAGCAGACTATTCGTCAAGAAGTTGCTATTAATTCAAATGTAAAGACTGATATTCCTTCATTGTCCACTACCACAACAGAAAATCCTGCAGTAAATACTGAAGCTAATATGTCAAGTGAGCAGCTATCAAATACTGCACCAGAACATAGAGAGCTTCCAATACCTGTAGATCCTGAATCCATGCCTGTACCTCAACCACTTATAGCTGGTAGTAATGAAAATTTTATATCATCAGAAAACTCAGCAGAAATGCCTGACAAAGTTGATTATTTACCACAAAATATTCAAAATCCTGAAACAATGAATATCAATGAACCAAATGTTTCAGTGCCCTCAAATTCAATTAATAATTTAGAGAGTAATGCACAGCCACAGCCTAGAGCACCCAGCGAGACAAATATGCCTAGTCATCAGTATTATGTAACTCCTCCAACTAATAATGAAAACATACAACCACATGTGCCTGACCATTCCGTACCAATACAACACGAAAATAATTTATTAAATAACTTAAATTATGGTGATCCTAATACTTTGCAGAATGGTATTCCAATCGCTGACCCAGCAACCTCACAAGTAGTCAATACAATATCTAATACACTGGTTAACACCCAAAGTGATTCTTCTACAACTGAAAATGTGCCTGTTAATAATGCACAAACAATACCAGCTTCTACAGAATCTGTATACTTCTCGACAACAACAGAAACTGTTCCGATAAATAACATCGAAAGCATTCCTGCTGCTACAGAAACGGTATACTGGCCCACAACCACAGAGACTGCACCAATAAATAGCATTGAAAATGTACCAATTTCTTCAGAAACTGTATACTTCTCAACAACAACAGAAACTGTTCCAATAAATAATATGGAAAGCATTCCTGCTGCTACAGAAACAGTATACTCGCCCATAACCACAGAGACTGCACCAATAAATAGCATTGAAAATGTACCAATTTCGACAGAATCTGTATATGTCTCGACAACAACAGAAACTGTTCCAATAAATAATATGGAAAGCATTCCTGCTGTTACAGAAACAGTATACTCCCCCACAACGACCGAGACTGCACCAATAAATAGCAATGAAAATATACCAACCTCCACAGAAAACCCTATAGAAAATACACCAGCATCTTTAGTGATGACTACGCCAAACCCACTAACTGCTCAAGATAGTTCAACAGTGGAAGCATATGAAGAAGTAACTGAATCCACCCCCAGTGAAAATCCTGAAGCACTAACCACTACCGAGTCTTCTATGTCTACTTCAGAAGAAGTATATAGCACTACTGAAGATCCAACAAGCCAAGAAGAGAAAGGAAACGGTATCCTATCAGACATGTTTTCAACTTTAGCAGATATGTGGCCGTCTTCCACAGAAGCGCCACCACCAGAAGAAATATTCAATTCTGAGTACAGACTTGAGGATAAACCTGAAGAGGCTGCAACTAATGAAGGGTTTTCATTTATATCATACATCATAGCTACTTACAAGTCTGTTATGGGCTCTCGAGAAGAATCTAGAGCCCTATTTGCTACACCTGGTAAGTGTGTAAACCTAATACCACTGCAACATACATTATTGTAGTCTAACACATAATAAGAGTGTTTATGATTTGTATATATTCCCACGAAATTGTAACTACATTGTTGCGATGCTTAAATTAGTCAGCTATTTGGCAAAAAGAATGCCAAATATGTATATATTGTAATAAATTACATTCAGATTACATACTATTGTATTGTGAGTGTAATACTATTTATCATTGATTTTGCAATATCTTGCATATCAATAGATAATGCAGGCATATCTTGTTTGACACCTCATCTCATATTGCTCAAGAATGACATTATGATATAAAAAATCATGTTGAAGTACAGTAAACAAATTTATACACAATACATATATGTATTTAAATATTAAGCCCTTCATTGAGACATTTGTTGTTAACAATATTAGTATGAATCATTAAATGACAAGTCATTATTAGAATGAAGGTTATTTATTCTATTTAGTGTGGTAATTCATTTAAATCAACAGTAAACAATGACATACCTAACTAACATTCATATGAGGCAGATTTTTCCTGACTACTAATAAGTTATTTGACATAAATATTTACAGTTAAATATCACCTCGCTTATATAATATTATATATTTTGATGACTCTGTAGTGCGTTGGTTAGTGACCCTGACTGGCGAGCTGTGGGTCCTGGGTTCGACATTTATTTAATAGATAAATGTTTGTTCTTGGGTCTTGGGCGTTTAATTGTGTTGTTTTCTGTGTTTATACATCACCCGCTACTCAAGGAATCCTTGTGTGGAGTGTGAAGGTGTAAACATTTATTTATTTATTAATTATGTGATTATCTATTCTTTGGTTGAATACAAATTCATAGTTATAATCTCCTGTACTAATATTTAATTTCAGGTGAGACTTGTTACACAGATGAATATTGTGATGGAGAAAGTACTGAAAATAAAAACCGTCTACTCACCTTCCTAGTGACAACAGCCATATCGGTTCTCCTCTTTACCCTAGGATACTACTATATTGACAATAGACGACAAGACAGTAGACTTATTGGTACTATAAACAGCTTGCAGAGAGATTTGCTATTTAGCACAAAGGTAATACTAAAGCTGTACATACATAATATTATGTATAACTATACATTTTCAAATTGTTTTTAATACATTATTTCTTCTGGTGTTACCAAACTTTTATATTTTCTTGGTTGAATCCAGGAGAATAGGGCGACTTTCGGTCGAAATATGTCCACGCTACTTTTTTAACGATATTGGATTCCTCTCTAATGCATATTATGTGTCATAATCATAACATAAGTCCACTACTGTACACTGAAAAGGGGCAGTCATTTTATCCACTTTATCCAATTTTATGAATTCAGAGATGTAAGGATGGACAAGTATGGTTAGGGACTGATGCTACTACATGTTATTATTAAGTACTATTTTAATTGAATTTAAAGTAAGTTAACATTATATTGAGTGTGTGTGTGTGTGTGTGTGTGTGTGTGTGATTTGAGTTTTCTGGACGTTCACTATGCTAACCAATCCAAAGAAGAGCCAGTTATTTGGGGCCTAACTAAATATAAACAAAATGTCAGAATTTATCTATTGGTGTCCTAAACAATTAAAAGTTTTCTATTAAGCCAAAACCTTTCGAAAATTCACACAAACATTCGAATTTACCTAATGTGATTGTATAATATGAATATACATTTTATCTATTAAACTTATGAATGTGTAACTTTTATTATTTTAAGGAATGTGACATCCTAAAGGAGGAACTAACAACTACTAAAAGCAAACTCGCTGGCATCGAAGACAGTTCATTTGGAATGGACGATATGGTGCAATCACTGGTTGCGGAAATCAAAGAATTGAAAACCCAAAATTCTCTGTTATTAAACTCCTTGGACGACAATGAGAAGTTGTTAAGAGTATCGGAGAACACGGCTAGTGAACTGCAGAATACTTTGAGTGAAGTGGATAAAACTCTCAGTGATCTCTTGGCCGAGAGAGCTAACACTGAAGAGCAAATTGCTGAATTGAATGGTAGGTAGATTTTTGTGTTCTGTAGGGCTTACATGCTTCGTAATTCCCAGTTGTTCAACTGGAAAAGTATTCGGTAAGACTACTGGGAACTGCCGAAATTTCACACCTTTTATTTTACCTAAAAAATGCGTCATTGTAATAATTTTCTATTCTGTTCTTTAATTCCGGCAACCACATTTTAAAATGTAAGCATGGGAATAAAAGTAAATACACACTTATAATAAAAATTCATTTCAGTTTCGGTATTTCAATTAATATTTTTATTTATATGACGCATAATATTTTGTATATGAAATAATCATTATTTTAGGTAAAGTGGAAGCTTATGAAGAGGAGTTAATTTCTGTAAGTAGAGACAGAGATAATTTCCAATTGAAATATGTGTCAGCGGAATCAGCGTTGGAGGAAACGAAAAAACAGAAGAAAATGTTAGCTGAGCTCAATCAAAAACTAAGTGAAGCCAACAATACTATTGAGTTACAAAAGCATGAAATAGTTGCACTGAAGGTAATTGTAATGTGCTGTATTTAACACTTTACTATAATGTCTGACGAAATGAAATAAATTGTTTACAAATTCCAAAAATGTGGGGTATTAAAAAGGAAGTTGGTCATATTAGATTATTATTCAAAATGGTTGCTGATTGTGATGTACAAAATGCTTATAATATATCACATCTTCTGTGTCACTACTTATTATTATGGTATGGTATAAAATAATTATGGTTAGGTACATTATGGTTTGTCCTTTCACGCTACAACAGAACAATAGATTTACATGATTCTTTGCATAAAGCTGCCGGATAGTGACATAGGCTACGTATTCCTCTAACTAACTAACTTAAAATTTACTATGCAAGTCTTGTACTACATAACTACAATACAATAACTCTTTACTTTACACCAACAATTGTGATACCAAGTACAGAACCTAGGCATCAGAGCCGCTAAGATTTTATCGTGTTTAATTTTACATTTTTATTCGATTCCAGGATGTTGTCAAGGAATTAAAGAGTGGTGCACCGTCTAATGTAGATGTTAACTCTCTGATCGACCACACTGAAATCAAAGCTAAACTGTCTAAAGCTACAGAGGAGAAAGAAACGTATATGAGCAAATATGAGGTATGAAAATCTATTGTTGTTTTTTTATACCCTAGACAGGTAAACAGGCAGTATTTGTATATCGCAAAGGTACCGTAGTTACCGTCGTCTATGGGTATGTGCATCTCCCTGTGGAATTGCAAATGATTTTTGTCATTTTCCACCGTAAAATAATTGTTTTCCAACAATTGTGTTCGGACGGAAGGGTGCGGATGCCGGTTAACCCCATATAAGAGGCGACCACCTTAGTCCTCAGAGGTAGCAACGCATCTGTGACCAGCTTCGAATAGGACAACTACTAACT
>DWMR01000724.1:0-11298 GCA_018245355.1 Dalla costala | reverse complement strand
TAATCCCAGTTAGTAAGTTAGTAGTTGTCCTATTCGAAGCTGGTCACAGATGCGTTGCTACCTCTGAGGACTAAGGTCGCCTCTTGTATAAGTGTAACCGGCATCCCTTCCGTCCGAAACACAATTGTTGGATTTTTTTTTTGTTGTTGTTTTTTTTTGTTATTGTTGTTGGAATTGTTGGTTGTTGTTGGATTTTTTTTTATTTTTTATACTTACGGTAAACAATTATTTACGGTGGAAATAAGTGAGGCGGTGGTACCGCCCCGGGTGAACCCAGGTACAGGGCCTGGGGTTCTACCACCTGGCAAGATAATAAGCCTTAACTCGTTCCTTAAAAGAATCAATTGTGTTTGCGTTTACATATTTATTCAAACGACTGTTACACGGGTGGAGCCAGGGGAAAATCAAGTATGCCATAAAAATGTTTCAGATATTGAATTGCTGTTATTGAATAGCGGCGTGTTCGCGTGGCTGCCGCGCTGTTGCGTTCGGCAGTCGTAATAATTTTACGAGACGAATCGATTAAACAGAGTTCAGGGAGGCTTCGAGCGACGCCGAGTATTCGTACAGACGCCACGATGACACAGTATAGACAACACAAATGTTCTTCCAACAGTAAATAAACCACCAATACCAATGTGTATTGTTTGATTCACAGGTAAGGTCATAAAATACTTTTAAACCCAAATCTGTACAGTGAAGGGAATGACAACATCATAAATTTAACGCAAGCAAAGTTGCAGGCTCTTGCCTTATTACTACTATTACTACTACTACTTACTACTCTTACTTACTTACTTTACTAGCTCTTGCTAGTAATAAACTTTACATATAATAAAATTTTAACTGATCGCTGTCTGTACTTAGAAGATATATGAGAAAAACTATTATTAGGGGGCAATAGAACCCAAAACAATGATTTTTAGAATTTTTGTCTGTTTGTCTGTTACGTTTGTGCGCGCTTATCTCAGAAACGGCTTAACTGATTTAGGTGCAGCTTTGAATTTTATATTGTAGCAAGCTTCATTTAACATTTAATGTTCGTTTTATTTCAGTCGGCTCATAAATAAAAATGTTATGACAATTTAAAGATTCTAAAGAATAAAAGATATTTGTCACAGGCAAAGTTGCGGGGTCTAGTATAACTTTCAATACTAGTATAAAGTTGTAGTTTAAAACTTTTAATACTCGTTAGCTGAAAATGTTATGATGAGAAATGAGTGGTTTGTATATCTGGCCATCTTTACAGGGAAAAAATATTCTGCATATATCCGGACGCACTCTGGCCGCTTATTGGCTCGTTTGTGAATTTTTTACGGATATTGAATGAGCATGCATAATGGCTCTATTGGCTCATTCATATGCCCTTTTACTTTTGATTCAATGACCTATTTTAATTGGATCCCATGTTCTAGTACCAGCCCTCCGTTTATAGTTAGCAAAGTTATTTAATAAACACTATGAAAAATGTGTTCACTAAATCTTCATGCCTGAGCGTCCTCCATCATGTTCTGAATGGCAGCTTTTTGAACCAGGCTAACGGACTTGGGCTCAAATACTTCTCAATTTGAAAATACGTTGATACTTAGTCTCTGTTATTAAAATTTCGTCTACCAAAAGCATATAAAATTTTAGAGCAACAAACAGTTCTAATGTACTTGTAGCTGTAGAGTGTAGGTACCGTTAGGACTCGGAAAAACGAGCACAGGTCGCCTGACGCAGGTGAATTGATGACATGAAAAAGACAGCGGGAGACCGCTGGACGCAGGATTCAGATCCCATAGGACAGGGTGAAGTCGCACCGATTAGGGAGGCCTATATTCAGTAGTGGACTTCTAAACTCTGATAGATGGAGGCAAGAAATAAGAAATCAGAATTTTTATTCCATCATGAGGTACACATACACTTGAGATACGTCACAACAGAAATACTAAAAATATTCATTCAAGTATGTATGTCGATAGGATTGAGGTAGGTAGGTAGATAAAGAACGTTAGTAGAACCTAACGTACTAGAATAAGAAAAAAAGAACATAGATTACGACGACAAGTGCGTTCGTCAGAGCTTTTTTATCGGACCGCTGATAACGCTACGGGCGGGAAGTGAGACGGGTGAAATATATTCAGTTGGAGATTATAGAATAAATTGTACCGGTTAACACACTTCACGTCTCCTAATACACCATCATTTATTTTGTTTTTAAGTAAATAAAAAGCTTTTATTTCCACTGCTTTTTGCTAGGTCATACTGTAAAAAAGACCGTTATAATTAAAGTAGGAACCTTTTTGAAGAGAGTGCCGAGGGTTTTTTCCTCCGGCTTTTTCCATCCCGGCCTACCCTTGAACATATTAAAGGTTAAGTAGGTATTTATTCTCTTTTCAATTAGATCGGTATTGTCTATCGTGAAAAATTAGGTGTTCACATGAAATTGGTCACTGACGAATTGCAAGTTATCTATCAATGCATTTTTTGGAACGAAGTTCTTTTCGCGGCTTACAGTGGAGTGAACTGGCAGAAATCGTCACGCATTATACGACCTCTCCCTCTCTTTCTCTTTCTATTATATACGGTGAAATTTGTGTTTTCTGCGAGTAATTTATTTTTACTTTTACTTTTACACTTGCGTCTTAGTAGGTATAGACATTTAATTTTTTTTAATAAATTTTGACATAAAATAAAGGAAAAATGTTCTCAATTATTTATTTTTATAAAAAATATTATTTTGCAAGAAAGTTAATAGAAATATTAATATATCTTTTTATGAATTTATGATTTTGCAATCAATTTTAATAACCATGGACAAGCGTATCGAAGAGTATCGGCACTGCCAAAATAAGATAAGTAATGAAGCAGAAACATAATTCGTTCCAACTGAGGATCATGAGATCCACGCGTCAGTTTTTTTTCTTTCCGCCATTAAAACTCTCAAAAAACTTGCTGGAATACCAAAAACTTTACGTGATTTTCAGTTTTTCAATATTTAGCAATAGAGTCAAAAAAGGGGAGGGAACGTCGATTTTTTTTCAATTTTTAAAACGTTTTCTGTCGGTAACGGGAGGTTGGGGGTCCTGAATTCAAGCACAAAGACTTCTTTAAATAAATGCTCCAATACCTATTCAGCATATTATGCAAAATTTTCCCTCTAAGGGGGTGAAAAAAGGATTGAAACCTTGTATAAAAATACAATCCTATACTTAAATACGTCTTCATGGATAAACTATACAACCAATGTTCATAGAATTTGGCAGAGAGATATTTTGAATCACGTACAAGGTAATATGAGACTTTTTAACCCGAATGACAACGTCCTTAATTTAACGCAAACAAAGTTGCGGGCATAAGCTTGTATATAATTAAAAATCTATTGCCGCATGTATGAAAAAGTGTTACGTGAGAACGGCTCGATCGATTTGGCTGATTTTTTGTTATTATCGTTTCGTTTCGTTAAGGTTTTCAGGCAAAGAAAATTTGAAACACCAAATATTGCTTTTTCTACGGGACAGGACAATGTCTGTCGGGTGAATCTATACTAATATTATAAAGAGGTAGAGTTTGTAGATATGTATGTGAGTATGTGTGTATATAGGGGGTAATCTTTGGAACCACTGATCCGATTCCAAAAATTGTTTCGCAAATAGATAGCAACACTATTCACGAATAACATAGGCTAATTATATTTACTTTTTTTTAATTAGGGTTCCTTCTGATATTTGCATTTACGTAACCCAAGGTGGAAACAGGAAAATTCGGGACGACCTGAAAGTGGTTTTTTCTATGGGATTTATTGAAATCTGTACAGTACAAAGTTTGTAGGGTCAGCTAGTAAAATATAAATATACGATGACAGCGTACAGTATTAAATTGTGAAAAGTAAATTGAAATGCAAAAACTGTTTTATTAAACAAGCTTTTGGTATACGTATCTTCTATAAAAACGCGACACAATTTATTTTGTCCGACACCTGCCTAATTCGCTTCAGCTGCACACGCTCTGTACGACCAGTTATTTGAAAAAAAAAACCCGCAATGTTTTTGACGACAGGCGTATTTAAAATTTTTTTGTAGTTTTTTTTTCGTTAGTATTTTAGCAGCTTAACGGTACGGTTCGGGAAAAACCAATCTGTTACGGACGCAGACGTGACGCTACTGGAAAAGTTTCACGAGTGAGTCCGTGCTCCGGAGGGCACGTCCGGATTGTTACTATCGTCCACTAACCTCTCCACCAATCTTCATGCTGTTCAGGGTGGTTGCCAGTCTCATCTCCTTATTTTTCCTTATTTAGGGCGACTCTTTTTTTAAGTGACTCCTCTTTAATATACGAGTAGGTGAAGGGTTTATGAGTTTAATTATATTTTACCTAACATAAAGGAGTCACCTAAAAAGAGTTCCCTACCTCCTCCTCCTCCTTAGAGCTCTGTAAAATTAGGGGTAGTTAGGGAAATCGGGCATCCGTCTAAGTTTTTGGTCTTAGAGTTTAAAGGGACAGAACAGTGTCACAGACGTGGGTGGAATATCTATTCCAAGAAAACACTCTTTCATAAGTATAAGCATGTCGACAAGCAACCTTTTCGAACAGACGACGAATAGATAATTATATTAAAATATTAGTCACCACCGCAATCAACTTTTCAGCCCCTCATAAGCTTAACATATCCCCATCCACTCCTTAATGTAACCACAATTGTACAAAAAAAGAGTTTTGGTTACGCCAGTAGACTTGGCAAAAAAGCAAAAAGAGATATTAAACGTGAAACCGCACACCATTTCACCCGGAGTTAAATACACCCGGGCGGTTCACCCTTAATTATTAAGTAGATGGGAGATTTTGTACTCAGAGGCAAAAACTGAAAGCCAGATTTACATTGCGAAACTAGTATTTAATGGCGAGAAATTAGTAAATTTGTAAATTTAATTAACAATAAGCATTTGTTACTTGATAAGTTTCACGTGTGTTTAGTGTCATTATTAATGCGTTAGGTATACCTACTTATTAACGAAAATATTTTGGTGACACTGTATCTCACAACTACTTTAATTGCCAAACAGAACCTTAAACTAATGTCGCATAACATATTGTGTGAACTGAAACGATCTGGTTAGGTTTATTCATCGACTTTATATGACGTCGATGGGTTTATTCAATAAAAATGTTACGATAGCGCAAATAAATCGTTGATTCAGCTCATCAATTAACCAACTAACCAATGTTTATGCATTTTTACGAAGTTTAATCATAAAATTTTGCAGTTCAACGATATCTAAAATACTAATTTCTCGTGAATATAATTTCGTGCTACATGTATAAAAGTAGTTTCACAATGTAAGTAGCGCTTAATTCCGAATTCACGTATTCCAACAAAGTTGAGTTAAGTGACGCTCTCACACCAGAGCGGTTTTATCGTTACGATTTTCGGTTCATTAGGGAACGACATTCAGTCAGCTCCGCGGTTTTGATTATTGTCTACTTGATAAATGAAGCGCGAATATTTTATGGCCGTAACGGTTGAATTTGTGTGGCAAATGCTATAATACATCCATGGGCAAATGAAAAAAGGTGACAGAGTCATGGTTACAAGGAAAGTGTTATCAACATATAATACTTACGTACTTTATTTAAATTGACTAACCGCTGCTAGTAAGGACCGCAAGCACGCACCGCAAGAATCTTATCTTTTACTTATCTATTTGAATTTTATACCCATTTGTCATTCCTATTTTTAAAAGACTAGATCTTACCCGCAGCTCCACCGGCGTGTCTTTTGTCCATATAAACTTTTATCCCCTATTCAACCCTATTAGAGGATGAATTTTTGAAAAAACGTAGCCTTTGTTTTTCTCCAGGCTTCATACTATCTCCATATCAAATTTCATTTCAATCTTCCTAGCGCTTTGGCCGCGATGTCGTAACAGAGAGTCAGAGTTACTTTCGTATTTTATAATCGGTACCTATTAGTATGTATCTATCTATTATACTAACCAGTATCTACTAACATAATAATAATTATCCCCGGCCAATGGGGTTTTGGACTGAGTTGCAATACAATATTAATCCAATAACAGTTACCGCTAGTAACTAGGGCTGCCAATGTAATTGTATTTGGTGTACGTTACTAATAACTTACTAATATTATAAAAGCAAAAAGTAGTTTGTTTGATACGCCTTCATGGCTGAACCATTTGACTCCTACTTCATAGAATTTGGTGGAGATATGGTTTCAGAGGTGGAGATGGTCATAGAATACTTTAGGTCCCCTAAAAACAAACAGATCTCGAGGCCATGGAAACATCATAAAAACGCGGACAAGTTCGCAGGCAATTTCTAGTAGGTATTTTATATAAGGGACACTACTTAAGATTGTTTCCTGAATACTTCCGCGTACAAAAAACGAAAGTAAAGAAAAATCAAAAGTGCGTGAGCACAATTCTTGCAGTAAAGCCATTATAATCCAAAGGAAACACTCCGTCTTGTCCATGAATCACTATTTTCTTCGTTGGAGTGAAAAGGAGGAAAATATAAAAGTATTTTCTGTTCCATGAAATGCCTACAGCGATTTGCCATCCACCTGCAAAAAAATAAGAAGACCCGACATTAGAGGGTGATAGCGCGTCATAGGTCCGCAATACTTTAACGTGTATACATACATACCGCCTTGCGGTCGCTAGAGTGTCCAAGCGGCGACCAAATACATAATTATAATGGATAGTTTGCAGGAAGTGAATTTGCATAGTTTTCCATCCTTATTTCACCGGTTTTGTACCCTTATTTGTAGAATTTTTCATTGAAATTTACGTGAGTTACTCTATTTATTTATCTGAACTTTACTAAAATTGGATCACACTCGGCGAAGATAATCGTGTAACATACATATACAAACATTTTATATGTCGGTTAAAAATACCTTTTCAAGCACCGTACACATATGTGTGCTATCATTGTATATAAACATGTTCAGGTTGTTTAATAATTAATGTCACAAATGGGATCTGTATCAATAATGTAATTGAAAACATATCTTGACCGGAAACTCTTACTAGAACATAGCAGAAGTGTCCTGAGTAAACTGGACGTGTGGTACTACTTGTCGAGTCTGAGTTTTGCTTTTATACGTATTTATTTTACGGCGAGCGTAGTTCGCAATTATAGCAAGCAATTATAAAAGCGATTTTTCATATTTAAGCACGGATAAATGTTTTGTCCGGCGCATATTTCTATTCGTTCGTTAAGAGAGCTATTTTTTATATAGGCATATGAAAATTATTTGATGATTTTTGATTTTCCGAATTTTTATAATTGCTGATCGATTTGCTGCCTTTTGATTGCATTTTACTAGCAAGGTTCGCGTGACTTTTATGTCAGTAAACAAGAGTCCTTATTTCTTGTTGCTGGAGGGCCCTATGATGAGTAGTGGAAATTTTTGTGTTCTAAATATAAGATTTACCAAAAAGCTCCTTGGCCTCGCCTCGCATAAGGAAAAAATCTTCCATTAATTAGTGTTTACAGCTTTGTACGAGAATAGATGTTTGTTAAAATCACGGCAGTGGAAAAATCTACAAGGAATATTGAATTATTCGCCGAATCACCTACCCACGTACAATAACAAGCACCGCTCCTATAAAAGCGCATGGAACTCGAGAGCTAGCTCAGTTGCGCATTGGCATTCGACGACGAAGCTCTGAAGGAAGTGCTTGAGATAGTTCATCTTATGAGTGTTCAGTCTAGGTAATGGTAGGTAGGTCCATAAGTAAGTTCTGTGCTTTAGTGAGTTATTTAGTGTGTGATTGTTTTGGAGGTTAAAATGTTCCTTTTTGGTTCTTTTGTTAATCTTTCTATAAAATCATTGATTAAAATTAGGCAACCTAACAGTGTTTGTTTTTAATCATGAAACCTGCTTGATGCTAACAATATTATTATACAAGATTATTGCAGAGTCCTGTGTATGGATAAGGAAATAGCATAAATATACGTAACTATATCGTGCCGCGTAAAGAACTTCGTTCCAAAAAGTGTTTCCACATTTTCAACAAAAAATTGTCAGTTGGTAGGTACAACTAAATAATTTCGCGTATCAAGACCATTCCTTTGAAATGCACTCGTTTTGCATATGCAAAAGTAATGGTGAAATCAGACACATAATGTATTCACTAATTATGCATGTACTATGGTGCGAGTGTGAGCGGGTGCACAAGTGGACGTGTAGCGGATGCAACGATCTCTTGGGCAAGAGCGCGGGATATGGCGAATCCTAAGGGAATGAAGAAAGGTATTTATTATTCATGGATCAGGCTTGGAAAGCTACACTTTCATTTTAATTCTTTAGGGATAAGAGATCGGTATTTTCTTCATGGAAAAGAGGTGATTTTTTTTTTTAAAGGACCGAGGGGACAGACGACAGATTCAGATTCATTTATTTTTTGTATTACAAAACGTGCTTTAAATTTTTTTGTAGGTATCTAAGAAGTACTATAGGTACTCTTTTTCCAAGGATTTAATAAAATACTTACCGTAGTCTGACAGGGTTTAGGATTATGGATTGACGTTTACAGTATCAGGTTACATAGCTAAATACTCGAACCTACTCATATTAAGTTCGCATGCAATATGTTAAAGAAGGGGAACATAAGAAATGGAACCGTAAATGCTTGGAATGCAAGTTATGTGACCGTAGCGTGCCAAAATATACCACTGACGTCGGCCATATTTATTATTCCTACAATCATTATAGCGTATGATGTTTCGTCTATGAAGACGGATCTAACGCCATCTCCTTTATCAAAATCCATTAAGCTTAATGTTTAGGGTACACAGCGTGATAAACAAACATACGTATATACACTTAAAAAACATAACCTTCCTTCTTACGCAGTTGGGCAAAAATGTGTGTAAATTGAGGTGCCTGATATTATTAAGTTAATTAAAATTATATCGTGTACAAAATTCTAAAACATAAAAATATAAAAATTATAGGACTATACCTCGAAAAGAAAGCTGGATTTTTAATATCGTGTCTTTTAATTTAAGTGTGTTATACCGGGGGCTTGCGTCATCCGTTACATCTGATTTTATCTAAAGCGACGACTTTCGTTTTAAAACGTTTGCTACTTAAGTATTATAAAAACAAAGCAAACGTGCTAAATAGACGTTAAAGTATTTTATACAATGTTAGCTTACGGCCACATAAAAATGTGTGAGAAATAAGGTGGCAACGGATCACCAAGAGAAGAAAGCTGATAAATTAAGATTGTCAAGAAAGAATGAAGACTTGAGATACGGCAACATGAAAACCCTTGGAAGAATAATAGACAAAACCGATGTGTGTCAGTTGTGTAAATGTCATTCCACTATAATTATTGCTGACACCAGTCCATTGCTGAGTCTGAACCTATTCGGGTGTAGCACGGACACATATTTTGTAGTATATTAAGTTATGTTTATGTATGTTATGTTTTGTATTTGTGAATAAACGTTACTTGTTTTTCGCTTTACTCACTGTTATACCTACGTCGTAATCGTGCATTGCTTCTGCAAATATTGTATTCGGAGTAGAAGTTAAAAACCAGACATTTGTCTATCTACCCTCAAGATGTTTACATCTTATGTATTTATAACAATGGATTGTCGTTCTGTTAACAAATATACTAACAAAATGTATCTGTTTTTTTCAGGTAAGCACCCGTTATTGGTCAACAAACTCAACATTGTTATAAAATAACAGTTTACACAGTGGGTAAGTACGTATCTAAGAAAATAGAATAAAGCCTCTGGAAAGGTTCTCTAAGATTATTATATCCCGCGATCGAAAATGCGAGTAAAGCACGCGATTGTTGTATTACCTTGGAGTTCTTGGCTTCATTCCTTTAGTAGCTATTACAGGGCATGGTGTATGTTTATAACTGTGATCTGCAGCATTCTCCATCACGCTGCCCCAGTGCGGATTCGTTGAAGGATTGAGCGATTTATCTGCTTTGGTAGCCCAATAGCATTCAGCTAGTTGGCTGCAATCCACACCCGATGTGGCCTGGCACTCCAACAGGCAGCTCCAATGCGGATTAGCCAACGCAAATGTCGGAAGTTTTCCTAGGCCTCCGACAAGGGTTACAACCAAGACCAACTGGTTCGCGCGTTTTCCGAAGCACGGAAGCATGAAATTCCAACTGCGATCCTATTCAAATTCCGACTGGTCACGAGCTTGCGTAAAATGATTGATTAGTTCACCTTAGCCGCAGAGCTATGTACGCCTCATTCTTCGCTCTCTTGAATTCGCCGCAGATTTTTCATCTCGACCATACTATTTTGGTAGTATAGGCTGACCCAATTTCCAATTTTAATGAGGGATTTTAATGAGGGTTATATTCAGAAAAATCATGACACATTAGGACATAAGTTTTTTTTAAGTTGTAAATTAATTATTTTTCTGTTAAATTTATTATGAGATATCAATAACCGCCTTTAGAGTTTTTGCGGCCGTGGATTTTTTCTAAGTAATTTTCGAGTATTTAAATTTATTCGTACGTTTGGAGAGTTAGTTATCTTGGCTAGAACTTGGTGGATGTTAGTTAGGAGACGGGGACTCTTGACACAACTCCACCATGAAAAAATTTTACTTACCCAAGGATTTGCAGATGTGCCTCTTTAGATAACCCAACATTTTCGAAACACAATTCTTGCAGAATATAATTGTTATTTCTGTTGGACTCTTGAATATTTAATTGGACGTACCTATTGACCGATGGTTAAGCGAATCGTTTCGTAAATGTTTTTTTACAAACTAAAATTAGACGTATAAAAAACGCATTATACAGTGTGTCGCCATTTTAGGACACTGAAAATAGATCACCCTATACAAGTTTTTGAGTCTCGAATTGGATCCTCCTATACAAGTTTTAGAGTTCGTCAAAATGTGATTTTCTCGATCGCCTCCAATTTTCTCATATAAGATCTCTATCACGTTTCTTCCTGCCAATACAGTAGTAATAGAAACTATCCGAATATGGAACACAAAGAAAATTGGCTCACGGAGGTGGAACCTTTTGAAAATATTTGCACATTTCTCACACCGAGCGTAAAATCTTCTTTGCGGCTTATTGGCTAGACTTGAACGGAGTAGTTTTTTACTTACTCATAAGGCGACGATTTAATGAAGATTTTTAGAATCTAATAAACTGGCACTTTTCAGGCTTAGGGATAGCAACGCATCTGTGCCCAACTTCGAATAAGACTAAATTGTCAACAACATTTGCAGTGTTAGTTCGATTTAATATTCCGACCATTCCGTTAGTTTTTTGATAAGATGGTGTCTCG
>DWMR01000723.1:0-11304 GCA_018245355.1 Dalla costala | reverse complement strand
GACCGCCTTTTGTACTGTCTTGTATAGTGTTTTATGTTGCTGTAATTACTTCGTGTGTACAATAAAGAGTATTCTATCTATCTATAACTTAAAAACCCGTCGGTATATCAGCAGATTCCGTGACACGATCTCAAGAAAACAAACAATATAACTAGTCTTAGCCCAATAAGGGTTATCAACTACTTTCTGGGCGCGCACTGTAATGGTGCGTCCATACTTGTTTAATCGCAATGCCTATAGGTAGGTACCATCAAACCGTATCGTTTCACCGTCGTTATCCCTGTCATGGTATCAAGATTCGATGCGGAATTTTGACCCAAAATTCACGCATAATCATGACATTATGACGGAAATGCGATACAGGCGATACGGCTCGGTAAACCAGGTGTTACCACTGCATCTTCGTGAAAAATTCTGAAAGGATTATTAATCACGTCGGATCCCGCTGGGAACATATCAAAATCATATGACTCTTTTTCAATGAAGAATGTATTGATTAACGTATTTTACTACAGCCATATTAGTAGTGTGAATAAGCTAATTTACAAATAACAGTACGTATAGAGGAAACATTGTTTAGAGAGTAGGCTAGCTAAACTAAGTCCTAAGCCTCTCTGTGATAGCTCTTAAATAATTATGGATATTGCTCTGAACTAAACCCCAACTATTAATCTTGGAAATCATTGGGATAACAATTGCTCTTCTCAAAGCTACGGAATATTACTTCCATTTATCTAAAGAATATAACATCAATGAGCGCGTATAAACGAATATTTACATTTACATGCATTGTACATTATTTTTCACTTACTACATAATAAATGTACTTATCGCAACAGCCGATCATGTCTTTTTATAATGATTTCACATGCGTTTTATTATAGTGAACATTGCCACCTTTACGCAATGTTAGAACCGTAGGTAGGGTTAACAACGACCTAAACCTAAGGAAAAAATGCAGAATATTGTAACCAGCTCATAAAACAGCAAACTAAAGTATTATAGGTAGGTACTACAGCGTGTACTAATGTACTAATAAACTATGTAATGTTTGTACTATGCGTGGGTAATATTAAACTAATTAATGATTTATCGGAGGGCCAACTGGATAAATAAAACAGAAAAAAAGCCGAGCAACTTTTTCTATCTTTCATTAAATTCTTTCTTTCTTTACAATATACAAATTGGCTGTACAATATAGTACATATTCAGAGTATTAAAAAGATGGTTCTTTTATCCACAAAAGGCTCACGGTCAGTCGACCAAAGCTTCGGACAGCTCTTTAATAATCATGGCGGATCAATACTACGCAGGGAAGGCCAACGTCTAATCCTGGAAATTACTTGCCATCTGACAACTGGGACTCGTTTTCAATGCTAAAGTTGCTTTGAAGAATAGACTGTCGTTATAATATGTTTTAGATTGATAATGGATAAAAGGATAAAGGACGACTCTGTGGTGCGTTGGTCAGTGATCCTAACTGACGAGCTGTGAGTCCCGAGTTCGATCCCCGGCCGATGGCAGATAAATGTTTGTGCTCGGGTTTGGGCGTGGTATTTGTGATGTTACTGTCTTTTCGCCACCCGTTACACAGAGAATTCTAGTGCAGGGTGTGAGTGTTTTACTATCCGCATTTTTATCCGCATGATAAAAAATTATCGTAAGAGTCATCATATAATTTATTTCCACTACACTAACACCATCATTGTTTTTAAAAATCATCATAATTTTATCATAATCATAATTTAAAACATCCATCCTCACAAATTATATCTTGTACGTATCCTGTGTTGGGAGCATGCGCCGAGAAACTTTGAGCTCTTATAAAATATCGAAAGTCTGGCGTTCACGGGCTCTTAGGCTATTAGAAGGACTAGTAAGACTAGTATGATACATAAAGCAAATTCGTCGTCTCGTCTACATATTCGTATATATTTACGAGAAGCGTAGCAATAATTTTGAAATGTTAGGTACAACCTTAGAAGTAAATTCACTTCAATGAAGTTTCCGCCCTGGTCATAGTACAGAATAATTAATATGCTTCGTAATATAATATTGTATAATAGTATAACTTACATCATTCTACAAGGAGTGGACAAACAGCTGCAAACAGTGTTAGCTTTCACTAGATGTCTCCAGTGCTTTTGATACCGTATCGAAATAATATTATATGCCATTTTCCCATATTTTGCTCTTTCAACTCATGTCATTTCTACACGACCTACGTACTTGTAACTATAAGTATATTGCCGAAGATAATAGTGTCTGTCAAAGTAGAAATAAAAGTAACTCTCATTAACAAGGTTACGATATTGATTCAGCTAAATATAACTCAACACCCTTTTTCAGGTAACAAGGCTTTAACGTCACGCCTATAGGGCGCTGTACTGAGCAGTCTAGACGTAAAAAATGTATCTCAAAAACTTTGCAACTCAATAAAAAACCAGCCTTGTTGGGCGTCCATAGAAACAATTCAATAATTAAAAACATAATATAGTATTATAAAGTCTTTCTACATTTCTACAATTTCTACGGTGTAGGAATTTATCGTGAGGAAACCTACGTGCCTTCATCGTGTTAAATCCGCCAACACACACTTGCAAATTTGTACAAAATTTGGTCAATTTATAGCAAATTTTTTCATTAATAATACGTATAAAACCATTTCCTCTATAAATTGAAATTAATTGCAAGACCTTGAGGAAATCATAAAAATAATTGTATTCCGATATTTCCTGGAAGCCAATGTGATAGCCTTTTCACCAAAAAAATTCAGGAAATAAATCACGCATTTAACAAAGAAACGTTTACCGAAAAATACGACATTACCCGAACCGTCGACTTCCACGAAGGCAACATAGTAATACCTAAAATATGCCACCTACTGGTAACAAGTCAAGGTCTTTGTCACTATCATAAATACATTGATATTGAATAAGACATAGAATGAATTCTGGCAAATCTTTTTGTAATATGAAAGATGTATAACAATACATTCCATGCCTACATAATCCATCAACTTAAGCTGTCAAAATATGAAGAAATATATACTTTACTAGTAATACAAGTCTAGATCTCAGCAGTGGCTCTGAAATACTTACCAACTTGTCCATTCATCCGCACTAGACAGCCATAGTTCTATTCTACTATATTATTTCCTCCTATTAGAATTATTATTATCAGCCAGCGGTTCTACGTGCGAGACGTACGTAGCCTAGCCGTACCCCTTCGGCGCCCCCCGACACACTCCGCTCCGGTCTCCGATACCCCCGAAGGAGAACCGTGCCTATCAATAGGATGAACTGTCGAATTGTTGTTGATGATGAGACTTACCTAAAGAATTTTCCTACAAGGCCTAGTCCATATTTCCTCCTATTAGAATTATCAGCCAGCGGCTCTATGAGCGATGCGTGTATGCGCGCCCCTCCCGCGCCCCACGATACGCTCCGCTCCGGTCTCCGGTACTCCACAGCCGAGCTGAGTGGAGATCGAGCCCTGAAAATATACAAACATTGTATTTTTTACGTAAACAATTATTTACCAGCAATAAATTGAAGCCTAATTTCCAACAATACAGAGGAAAATGCTGATCATCCCAAAATGTGTGTAGGTAAATCTTAAAATTCGGTTTTATTCGATATAGTAACATTTCATTAACGATCAATGAATTATAAAAAACTTTTTATCACGGGAAATTCCTTAAAATCCGGGGATTGAGAGGTTATAATATAATAAAAAGCTTATTTTCCGCGAGAAACTGAGAGGAACAATTAACAAATTGTTCCTTCATCATAACCATATTACCCCATTCAGTATAACACATTATTTGTAAGCTTTCACTATTGAAATGTCTAAACGGAACGGTCGAAACAAATGATTGCGCTTGAAGCGGCATCCATTCTGCGCAGATGTGTGCGTAACGCTACTCCTAGTGTATGTGAAGTCGCAGAATGTTCGATGACCCACGCATTTACACATATAAAATGACACTGATGTAAGGGAAATGAAAGAATTTTGGCATTTATTTTTAGTGCCGTATGCTCTATCTAGACATGTATGACATCTTTGTTTATGAGAATTCGTTCGTAAATTTACTTCTGACAGTAATTGTTAAAACGTAGGCTTCTAGCATTCAACAAAGATTTACATAGTAACATTCCATTAAGTCTAACAAGATAGTTTTTAGGGGTGCTGTGCCTACTATGCGCATACATTAGCCGGTTCAGAGATTTAATCTCCTTCACAGACCCATGTCACGAAGATTCGGGTAAGTGATATATCTGTCAGATAAGCTACATAGCAAATACCAACGAGACCATGTTAGTCTAATTTAAATGAATCTATCTATGTTAGTTCTGTTACATTGAAAATTAATTATTTTAATACTTAATACAGATGGCTTGGAATTACTATTATTGTTGCCTAGCTAATAACAGCTAGTAGTAGCTAGCTAGTTGTCTTGTAATGACTTTTGTATTGTTTTCTTTGAGATAATTTTACGACCGATTCTATTGAGTAAAATATAAACTTTCCGCGTAAAAATGTATGTCAGTGAGAAGATTTTTCATAGACTGACTTAGCCGAGCATATTGTTTTGTAGACTAGACTACTAGGCCAAGCTGTAGGTATAGACAAGGCCTATTATTAGAAGACTTAATTGAAACAGTTCTTCGCCTAAGTAAATATTAGCACACTAAGCTTTGCAGCCTTGTACCTAATGGACAGTGATAAGATAATAAATATGTTACAGCTTAAACTAATTTCAGAAATTTTAAAGTTTTGTTTATTTGCTTTATTGTTTTTGGCGCCTGTACTAACATTAGCCTTAACCCAGAGGCTTGAAAAGTATTTATCAGGGAAACCATAAAATCGTACGGTAGGTATGCAGAGGCGGGGGAAAGGGGTCAGTCTCGCTAAGGGTGAGTTATAAAAGTAGGTATACCTTTTAGTACGCGTGAATGAGAAGACATGTTTTAAATGCGACGAACCAGGGGAAAATAAAAAAAGATATTTCTACGTATTCGGATTCGTTTCTATTTTTTTACTAATTGAACCTTATCTAGTAAATCTTTTCTACCATAATATTATTTACATAAATAAGGACATTTGATTGTCCTTGGCAGGGGGACTTCTTTGTTTACTTAGTTTTTATAAGTAGGTACTGTATTCGGTCGGTGCTACCTTCTTTTCGGCCTTAGGAGGGCGTTACAAAATTATTTGAAATACATAATTCAAGGATAATTTGTATCTGAAGAATAAGGAACGAACGATCCCTATTGTGGTCGCTACGTCGTAATTCGTTCGTGTGTCTGGCTATCATTCTGTCACACAAAATCTGGACAGTAAGGATGTTTATTTCATCTCAGATTTTTGCAGTCATTATAAAACAGTGTACCTACCTAAATACTGAGTAGGCATGCAACTGTAAATAGTGAGTTTCTTGCCGTGTTCTCTTCTCAGTCGCAGTAACCTTCCAATCTGGTGCAAGATTTATTTGCTTTAATAATTTGGCGATTCTAAAGAGTTAATTAGCAGAATGCTTGAATTAATAAATGAATGAATGCTTGTTTTGATAGCATTAATTTTTGAAATTTATATACTTATCGACAGTCATGAAAATATAATTTCAGCTTTCCCGTGCCAAGAAATTGTGTACCTACTATGTAACTTTTACAAATGTTTTGTAAAAGTCACCTTTGTGCGAGAGTTCTGAAGACTTGTATATTGCATGAAAGTCGGTTCGAACAAGAATTTGCTACCTTGAAAATGTTTGTTGATTGTGTGGTATAAATTGTTATATCCCATGGAATGTTTTGTAAAGAAATGTTATTTGAAGAAGGAACAGTATGATGCGAATATTGCGAATGTATAAATGCGAATCCAAAATCTTACCTTTGATTGCAAGTTCGGATGTTATAATGTTTATGTAAGCATCTTTTGATTTTATCAGGTTTTGTTTGTGTATAAAAAATAATAACGCCTATTTGATCACTTGAAGGCCTTGAGCCTTCTACTAGGTAGGTTCGGAGTTCAAACCACAGGTACACATTTGCCTTTTCAGTTTTTGTGTGTTTTAAGCAATATAAATATTACATGCTTTATCAGTGATCGTTTTCGATGAGGAAACCAGTGTGTGTGAGGTTTACCAACGGGAAATCTATGGACGACTATGTCCATAAGTTCTGAGAGGAGACCCGTGCTTAGTAATGAGCTGGTGAGTGACGATAATCATAATATAATAGGTTACTCATAAGCTGTAAACAAATTATGGAGGACTGAAAGAGCAGAGCTTGATTCATCATGTGTCATGTGTTTTTATCTAGAATAAAAAATATTCAGCATAAATTTTCCCTGCTTTAATAACTCCTTCAAAGTGTACACTGAAGTGTTTAATTATAGAACTAAACTAATTAATCTGTCAAGTTAGCAACTGCATGACGTTGTAACAAACTTGGTTCAACTTGACGCGAATATTAACTAACTCTGTCGGGTCTGTGGATATCGATGATGGAATTAAGTTACACGTGTCGGAAATTTTGAAAACTACTTTACCAACGAGCTGCTCCCTGATCTAACGTAAACAATAGTTGCCTGTTATGTACTTAGTACATAAAAATTGATAAATTAGAAGTTACTCTTACTTATCACCATTTCAAGGCATCATCATATCCTCACTGATCGGTCTCCACTCAGAAAGGTGCGTAACGAAATAATGTTAGCTATAATTGAAATCCATACTAGCGAAGAGGCGAGGTAGTAACAGCAATTTTGTTACATGAATGGAACTAATAAATGGTATCAGATTTACACAAGTCTAGCGCCATAAAAAAAGCTATTAAGGCATAAAGAGAATATCTAACGATTGAGTGACTCATACGTCGTATTGACTATTTACCGTGTCCTCTAAATAAAGTGATCATGAAATTGTGCCACTAGTGATCAGCGATTCAAATTTTAATAGCGCTCAAAATGCCTTAATATGTATCGCACCCCTAGTAATGTAAGGGCATATCTCAAAAATCGCAAGTTTTGGGAAAACATGTTTAAAGATTCAGCGAACCTGATATTTGTACTTAATTATTCATAACATAATAATTTCAAATTATTATTTTAAAGTTTTCGCTTTACTATCTTTTTTCTTTTTCTGTGACAGGCTCTGTGTAGAACAGCTGATATTGAGCCCGTTTAACTCAAAAAAAATTTGTTGTGGCCTTACATTACTAGGAGTGCGATATGCAGTTTCGTTGGGAGAATTCATGACCTCATGTAGTTGCCTCTATGGCTCAAACTTTGTGTGGATCCACTGAACCGATTTCTAGATACAATCTTGAGTCAAAACTTATAACGTGTCTGACTATAAAGCATACCTACCTGTATCTACTTTAAATGCTTATTTATACTTATTATTTCTTATTGAACTCTTCATAAACCTTAATCATTTCATTATGTATAATAGAATTTAAAAATAATACTAGGTAGTCTTCCGCTTCTCTTCGATATACAAACCCCAATCTGCCCAAGCATAGACCGAAGATGGCAGCATTATTACAGTGTAAACTATTAGGTATTTATATTCTATTTATCACTTTCGAGCATGCCCTTGTTAAGATTAGTCGTATGGTGCCCACAGCATGTCGTCTTGTCTTAGTAGTGTCGTGGTCAATTTTTCCTACCATATGATTTACTAGAAATGGTCCTGAGTCTGCGTAGAGGTACATCGTGGCCATATAAGTGGTTTAATAATGTTCTGTTTGTTTCCAGGCATGGATTCAGTTGATACTCTTGCCCCGATGCCGGAATCGAGACGTCCACGGTCGGCGCAAGGGGAACATTCTCGCAGGAGAAGCGAACCTTTCGCCAACCCGAGTTTCTCCTTAGATCGCCGGACCAGTCTCGATCCAACAGCGCTTCGGTCCGAAAGCAACCTTACTCGCAATGATTCCCGCGTGTCCCTTGCATCCCTTCAAACAGAAAATAGCATCGACGATGCATTCGTTAAGTGCAAATACCCAAAATGCTCTTCCCGCGCCCCTATAACGGATGCTAAAAGGCATTACAAGACATGTCACAACTGTACAACCATGTATTGCTCCAAGGAGTGCCGAAGAGCACACTGGGAGAAGCACAGGAAAGTCTGCTTACATTCACGCGCCAGTGCACTTTGCCGGCAAATTATATCAGCGGCAAAAGAAGACTCTGACTCTCTCCATCAAATCAGTACGATTGGACATAAAGGTTATCTGTCTCAGGGCAGAGGAGTGGTCAAAGTATTTTTCACCAGCCCGGAATCGGCGGAAAAATTCACGACTCACGGCTTTCAATACTTAAGCGAACCTGGATTCATAAAGTGGACGGCTCTTCAACCGAACGAAATGGGTGCAGAATTGTACACCGAAGTAGTGAAGCTATGCAAGGCTTACAATCCGGAGACGAGAGTTATTTTGTACGTGGCTGTGTGTATCATCAGCGAGGTGCCCACAAAAGGAGCCGTCAAGTGGGAGCGACAAATGGTGTCAAGATGTGCTAAGTTACGACTCAGCAAGACGGTATCGGCTGCCATACAAGAGCAGAATAGAAAACGCAATAGAAGAGACAGCAAAGGAACACCGGAGGATCGGGAAACGCTCATTTTGACTTCCAAATCTTGCAACTCGGGAGAGAAGAATGCTGCCACAGCGCACAAGTTTAGAGAGATTTGTTTTAGGAATATTGTAAGCGAACTGGAAAGCCGGGGGGTCGTGTTGAAGAAACACTTCCCTGAAGTCTATTCCCGGCTGGGGGCGTACGTGGACGGAACAAGTGATAGATTCATTCCGATGACTATTTATCCTAAGGACACGACTAATGGCAAGTCGTTTGTGTGTGTGATCATGCCGGATAGTGCGGACAGTGGCTCGCCGGTCGACGGAAAGGTAATCACCGTGGATGTTGGATTAGACCGCTCGCGGCATCAGTTGTCGACTCCCATGTAGGAAAATGTAGTCTGTAGCGAATATATTGGTATGCAGCCAAGTTGTGCGGAAGTATAAAAGAATCGTAAGATCTTATGATTGCCAAATCACTATTATCCTGTACTGAAATTCTCCAGTCTCTCTGATTGAATTGTCATTTACTTCTGCTACCCAAGGTTTCAACGGATTGAATGTTGATGTTGGATGTGCTCTTATAAGATATATATCTGTAGGTTTATTTACATTAGGTTATATAATTTTGCATTTAATGCGTAGTTATTTCGTGCATTTTTTCAACTTTATTTAAAGAAAGTAATAATTTGCTAATAACTTTGCGCTCGTGTTTTGAAAAAGACTAAAGCGATTATAAAAACAGGCCATGCCACAAGACTATGAGCTACAGTTAGTTATTATTATACTTATTATTAAATTAGACAAATAGATTTTTAGATGGTTTGAGTAATTGGTACCAACTACTTATATTATGTATATTTTGAAAAAAAAAATGTTTTGGGCATATTTGTTTTAATTCTAAAGTTATATTTACGAGTATATATATAATACCTACCTATCTACCTAGCTTATTAATATTTAATACTTAACTGTTGATTTGATATTTATTACATTATCATATTTAGTCAAATATACGAAGTTATGAAGATCTTTTGCAAACCAGCTTATTGGTCGGTTTGAATACGTAGTAAGTCAGAGTCAGAACAACAAAAAAAAATTGGAACCTTTAGATTCTGTACCTAAAAACTGTCATGAATGGGGAGCAGTTAAAAGATTTTTTTTATAATCAGTTGCTATTTTAATCTTTAATAGGTAATTTTACCCTATCTTCTTATTAAAAAATATTTAAGCATAATAAGGCCCAAGAAAGTAAAAGCAAGGCCACATGGTAATTATATTACGCGGGAATATCTTAATATAAAATAAGATAAAAAATTCTGATAAATTTGTAATTTTATGGTGGATTAAGTAAAAACTTATCACCACATTGATTTTTAAAACGACATAATGAAAAAAATATTAAAAATCTATTAAAACTTTCCCTTCGCGTACATTCCAGTGGTTGTTGATACGAGGCACAAAGTATCTTAATATTTTTATAACTCGATAAATGGTGCCAATGATATCATAACAAAATAAAATATGATGTAAAGTAAAACGTGCTTTCTCGATGTCGATGAATTTATATCGATTATGTATGCGTGATTTCTAAACATTTTAAAATTTTCCTCTTAAAGTAAGACATCATTATATACCTACATGTAATATCGACATTTTAAAATATATATTGTCCTTAAACGTGGTTATTGAATGGTTATATCTCTACTTCTGGTACCTTCTGGTGGTAGAGATGGTTATATATCTACTTCCAATATTTTTGTTAAATTGCTTGTATCACAATTTAATGTTATTGTTGAATCTGTTGACATCCTGTTAATTTTATCTTAAATCTAATTAACTTTTAATATATAAAAGTCTTATTATATAAAATGCATATTATTATGAAATATTACATATTTATATACCTACCTTCTATAATTGTTGTAACTGATGAGCTATTTGCATTACAATTTTAAATGGTAGGAATATCAGTCTGGTGAATCTTATCTTTTTTTATAAACTCCGGTATGCATTTCATGTGTATGAAATATACACTGTAAAGTAGTTTAGTACTGCAGTACTAAGTAGTTTACCACTAAACTCTTTTCTTTTGTCATTGTACCTAACATAATAATAAATTGAATACGAGTTTTTTACTAAAAATAAAAAAGCCGACCGAGAGATAAAAAGCACACGATGCTAGTCTATGGCTGTTAATACCAGGCAGGTTTCAAACAAGTGTTAACAAAAACCTCATGGTTATATTCAAATAATAACAGTATGCCTTTAATATTGTGTAAGTAAATAGCTCATATTTAAACCTTTCATATTTACACTCATAATGTTGCCATATCATTGTTTTTCATAGTCTGGAATACAGATTTTTTTATCTAGTTGTCCTGGTGTATTTCAAATAAACGGCCCAGCTATCAAAATGTTTGCTGTTTTATTAAGACCCGTGTATATCGAAATATCGTTTTCATGCAAGTAAGTTTAACTGTTTCTCCAACAGAACTTAATGAGTAGTCTGTTGTAGAAATCCCTATTTCTACAGTCTAATTCGAGGTTGACTACACAGCTGGTGTGCATGAGCGGCAGTAACCACTTATGACTTGCTCAACATGTAGGTACTTTGTTCATTATGCTAACAAGTGGTCACCATAATGTAGATAGATAGATAGATAGATAATACACTTTATTGTACACCATCAAAACACAAAACATACAAGACATAAAACAA
>DWMR01000722.1:0-11308 GCA_018245355.1 Dalla costala | reverse complement strand
TTTTTGGATATATTTGCTCGGCAGTTGTAAATAAATATTTATGATTTCTTACAAAAAGGCATGTTACCATAATATATATTGATACTAATGATCCATACACATACCATTAGTGATATATATCGATAATTCGGCTCACAATAACGATTCCGTGTTCGCCATTACGTGGCTCACACCGCTGTAACAGGGCACTTTATCTTGTCTCGGCGAAGCATAAGGTCGTTGTGCGTTCACTTGTTACATTCTGTAACTGTAACGCTTACATAACGCAGGTGATGTAAAGACGCCACGCTCCACCAAGTGCGATGATACGCATAACTCAACTGCACCATTTTCACGTTCCGTTTAACTTGCGATTATTGATAATTGTTTAGTTCATATTGCTCGGAATCGGTCAATACATAATAAATTTATTATGTTCATAATTTGTAGGTGTAATGAATTTCATAATAATATTCCGCCAAGTGTTTTTGCAATGCGACACGCCAAGTGTTTTTGCAATGCGACAGGCCAATTTTTTGTAAATGGGTTTGGTTAAAATAAACTATAAAAAAAAAATGTTATACTAATATCTTATTTGCTACTAAAATGTGTTCTTAATTGCGAGCACCTAGACCATTCGAATGCCTTAGGCAAGACTTAACGATAATAACCGGGACCGAATTATAGTTTAGATGAAACAAAAACAATAATCGTAAATAAAATATTACTTTATTTTCAGTCATTACACCCATTTGACTCAGGTACACTTCATAGCTCTGGATATATACCAAATACAGCTTAACTTCTAATGAGCTATGTGTATTTTTGCACGTACAGTCCGTATGCAAGAATACACTAGCACCGTGTAGAATAACTAAAAATACCTATACACGGAGAAGTTACTTTAATATTATGGCGGTATGTGGCACAGTTGACACCTCAGTGGTGTTTCGTTCGGATGGTCACTTTCTGGCCGCCCTCCAGAGAGATGGGCCCGGCGGACCATCTGCGAACGATGTTTCCCTTCTTCCCATAACTGGTTCCGGATACGGATACCCACGGAGAGGGTGGGGGTAGAATTAGGGGTGGTAAGTGGAGGTAGTCGATAGCGGGTAAATGTACGATCGGAGCGTGCTCGACGATAGGGACGATCGGTTCGTGCACGATAGGTGCGTGGAGGATGGGCTCGTGCACGATTGGCGCGTGGAGAATCGGCTCGTGCAGAATAGGTCCGTGGAAGATGGGCTCGTGCAGAACAGGTCCGTGGAAGATGGGCTCGTGCAAAATAGGTCCGTGGAGTATCGGCGCATGGACAAGTGGCGCTACCTCCAATGGGGCAATTTCCACTGGAGCGGCGATCGGCAGCCCTATGGAGTGTATATTGGGGCCGGTGCGCTTGACGACGGCGTTGAACCCGCTGTGCGCGTCCGCGGAGTACTCGACGACGCGCACGTTGCCGTCGGGCTCGACGAGCGAGTACGCGCCCTTGACGACGTCCCCGTCACGCGTCTCCCACTGTGCCTTGTTGTCGCCCGTCGACGGGTCGTTTACGGCGTAGTGGAACCCGTAGTTAGGGTTTGGCTGTTGCATGGGAAAATTAGTTTAATTTAAACAGATCCATAATTTGTTATCGCTGCAATAGCTGTAATATAGCTTGCAACGGACTCTGTTCACTACTTTCTGGTTTAAGATATTTATTCTCATAAGAAATATTCACTTACATGAGAACTTATCGAGCTAGACAGGTATTAAAATAAATGACAGCGTACAGAATCATGCTAGAATAACGAATGTTATGAATGCAATACCTACTTACTTAATCTTAAACTTTACCATAATTTTAGGTACCTACAATATTTACGTAAAACAACTACTTTACGCTAAGATGTCGTACAAAATGGACTTAAACATATTTACGCTTCAAGAGTTAATAACACGAACACGTTTTAAATGTAAATCGCCCAGATTTCTTTGAGTCGGATAGAATTACATAACGCATCACAAACTTCCCAGCATCGTTCATATTTTGTTATTACTTATTATTACACATATTTCTAAGACCAATCATCTTCCTGCCCTTAGCATTGTTTTTGCAATAACCTGGGTGAAAATAAAATATACATTACAGTAGAATAAGATGTTGACAAAGATTAACTTACTATACTCTCTATGGTGTTGTAAAGCGCGAGCGGTGGGTTCGCCGTCGCCACTGCTACGTACGCCAAGAGGCATGTCACCTGGAATTAAAATGTTGTCTTACAAACTTATCTCACAGTCATCTCCTGGTAACCCGAAAGTTGAAATTGACATTTACCACCAAAGAGTTCATTTTGCTGACAAGGTATTCCAGTGAGGTAACGAAGTGCACTGTGTCTTGTCAACAGGTACCTGATTATTTATACTACACTAATTATTCGGCCCGGCTTTACTCCGGTTTTGTCAAACGTCCCATTTGCACGGATGGTTTGAGTCGTCAATTTTTTTTCCATATAAATCGCCGTTCCCGTTTAGTCTATGGAACTCGTTCGGTTGGTTTGTTTGAATATAAAAATGGTGTTACATGAACACTGGACTTAAATGCGTCAAAATTGATATGACGCGTTATAAATTTGTTTAAAATTTACGGCGTGTTTATGTGTCACGTTACTAGATGTTACCAGCGATCGGAATCCTGTTTGAGTACGGGGTACGTCGGGACGAGCCGTGAGATATAAACGTATGCACGCGCGGTGCGTACGCAGTTGTTCTCTGCTATCCTACAGCTGGCAGCGTGTTCGCTTAAGTTTACGTTCTAATTTGTATGCTAACCTGTAGCGACTTAACGTCGAGAACTGGCGGGACGTAGAAATAGAAAAAAAAAAAATGTCGTCGGCCAAGACACACTTTGTTTTGCTTAGCCATAAGAATAAGGAAGATTCTCATTTGTGTATCCAAATTTACGTGGCTAGAATCCAATTAAGAAAAGTCTTGATACTTCATCCAGTCGTATCAGTCGGCATTCCAGTCCACTCCAGTGAGTTAGTTCATCCAGTCATTTACTATTCCACTCCAGTCACCATTCCAGTCAGTTTGTTCATCAAGTCATTTACTATTAAAATAAACCTTTGAATGCTGCAATTTTAGACAGAATAGAAAATCAATTGTGTTTCGCCTAGATATGCCCACAGTACATTCCAGGGGTTAAGTATTTATCTGTTGATTCTGCTAACTAATTTTCCACTTTCCATAATTTTCCAATTTATATTTACAAGTAGGTAGGTCCTGTAAGCATACTTTTACCTGATTGGAAGCAGCTGTTATTTCAGACGAAAGCGTAGATTACATTGTTAGTTTAGATAAAATCGTTAGAGATTAATAGTTTATTTACTCTTTATTGTGTTTCTACAATGGGTGGATATAGTGCCTTGTGGCATTCTCTACCAGTCAACCCTTGAAGAATCAGAGGACCCAGTCCAGCTTAGTCCAGTTAATATTAATTATTCATCTCAATCTAAGATTCTGGGAGGACTTAAACAGGGCTTAGTATAAATTAGCCCTGGTAGTATTAGAGCTATGTGACTTTGGTCGGAGATATGATTACAGATTACAGTAATGATTACAGATGCGTTTTTATTACTTTTAAGGACTCCGAAGTCAAGTGGTCGGTGTAGTTCTCTAAAAAGTTAAAAATATGCTTATGATAAGTAGGTACATGAATTCCACAATATTGTAGTACTCTCCTTGGATGCATTGAAACTAATGAAATGGTACAATTTTTTTTTCGATCAGAACACTCGTAGGTATTATTAGCAAAGTTTCACATTCAATTTCGCGTAATACGACAGTCAACATACTCTTTATTTACTCTATTAAATAAAATATCTTTATTGTATGCAAGTCAGTAGCAAAAATATAGAGGATACCTACAAGAATCATCTTAAGACCATTGTACCTATAAAAACAATATAAACATCGTTTGATTGATGGATACTATATCTTGCATCACTTAGAAGAACTTTCATTCATAAAAATATCTATTGTAATCAAATATGTACCAAACACCAAATTCAAATCACCAAGACTAAATCGGTAATTAGGTATAGGTACTAGCTGAATTTAATTTCCACTGAAATGATGCCCTAAAATTCATTTCAATTATTGCGTCAAGTTGTGTGGGTACCTTTAATACAGGAATCAGCGATAATATTATGCCAAGAAAAAATTTGATTCCAATACTGGGAAGGATAATTTATTGCTCCCATTACTAAACAAATCAAATCGGTAATTCCTTAATTACCTACTCTGTAATTATAAAATGCAATAATTACTCCTTCGGTAAAAATTTGGTTGGTTAGAACCATTTCATAATTATTCATATTCCTATACATAAAATATTCATACATTCATGCATACTATTCATTTCATATTCAAGGGAATATGAAAGGAAGGAAGGGCTTAAATGTTTTGCACAATTTTCAATTTATATATAAGTGTAACTAAAAGTTTTCTCCGAGTATTTGTCGGTAACATGACAGATTTTGATGGAATTTTATATCATCACGTATTTGTAGGTTAGTTCAAATCGTTTCACGAGCGAAGTAGGTAAAGTTACACGTCAATGAAAGGGCTACTGGGTTCTAACGAATTACATAAAGGAAAGGAGGTTTTATAAATAAATATCGTTTCTATTTTGTCATTTACATTTTTTTCTTAATTTATTAAGCTTGATCCAAGACTTTTCTGAATTTTATTTAATTTTCATTGCTATTTTTTCTCAAAATAGCAACAAACTTTTTATAAAACTCTACATTCTCCACGTATATTTCACAGCACTATTTACATGTAGAAAACTAGGCAACACTATCCACTTTGAAAGATTCCGACTCTCGCAAGTTAATGTTTCACTTTGAAGACGAGAGTTCTGCCTTTAAGAGACATAGGCCCGATGGCCCACTCGTGTAACTTTCCATCGACGTATTTCTTGCTGAAGATCGACGCGTACGGTATCGCGGGTGGGGGCAGAGGCACCCATCCTCCGTAGGAGCTTGTCTTGGCGTCCCAATGCAGGCTTCCGGAGCCGCCAACGGTCGTATAAAGTGGACCGAGTGGTGCATTGTCTTCAGAACCGAACCCGTATTTCTCAGGCACTGTAAGTGGGTCCAATGGTTCTAATACGTCGTTAGACACAGCGGGGGTCACTGGTTCGATGGGCTTCAATGGTTCGTCTGACATGACGTCATTAGAAATGTCATTGGAAGGTACAAGCGTTGTCGCTGGTTCCTCTGCTTTTTCCTCTGGCGCAGGTTCTAAGGCGGGCTCCTCTGGGGCGGGCTCCGGGGCAGCTTCAGCCTCGAACACAGGTGCTGGTTCCGGTAGATCCTGCTTCTTGACGAATCGCTTGACGTCCGCGTTGAATCCATGGGCGTCGTCCGCCCAGTAGTCGACCACGCGCACTTTGCCGTCCGGCTCGAGCAAGGCGTACGTGCCCTTCACGAGGTCCCCGTCTCGCGCCTCCCAGTGCTCCTTGTGGTCTTTGGTCACGGGGTCGTGGACCGCGTACTTGAAGGCGTAGCGGGGATATTCCTGAAAGATATTGTAATCTAACTAAGTAAGGAAGTAATTTGGAAAGGCATTTTTAATTTGGAACGGAATTTTAATGGTCGAAATGCTTGTTTATTTTGCAATGGGGAAACGGAAGCATTTCAGGAGCGTTAAGCCACTCCGCATGGGTTTGAAGGTATATTGTTTGATAATTACGAGGTAATTGTAAACGGATTGATTCGAACTGCTTACATCTGATTTGACGTGTCGTATGATTCTTGCAGACGTCGCTGTTGTTGCTACCGTGAAAAGAAACAATGTCTGAAATTGAATATTTGCACAATTACTATATAGCTTAGCTACACATTAGAACCAGCTGTATCCATATCTTAGAAAATTTTCAAATTTAATGAGTAACATGAATATGATCATTAGGAAGTGTCACATCCGTTCCTGTCGCTATAATGTCCATGATGATGAAATGTCTCTTTCCCAATTCAATTCGCATCGCAAAGGAATCCAATATAGCACTGTATCATTACCGTTACAAGTCGATTCATACTGCCAGCTTATTGTGTTCCACCACTCCGTCGAAACGTGTGATTGATTACATAGTACTCCAGCTTTTATATTGTATATATTTTACCACCGCCGATGTCTCAGAAAAACTAGTAGTACAACGTTTGTTTATAAGCTGAAATCGTTTAAAATATTCGACCTCTAATTTAATCCAACGTGTGAAGCAACGGAAGAATGCGGGCAGCGCGGCCTACTGGAAGACTTCAGTTTTTTGTTTTGTATGAAACACACGTGTAATCGGGAATCCGATACACTTCGTATATGCAATGGACGCTTTGATTGAAACATTCATTTGTTTATGTACGTTGGTGAAAGAATTTGGCAACAGATACTATTGATGTAGACAGATCCTCATCAATTATGAATATATTAACCAGAGTTAGTCTTAATACTTTAACCAGTCGGATCCGTTAGTAACTCAGTAAGTGAACTCCTGTAATATGTAACCCCGGTAGGACAGAGGACTGTGTTGGGCTGCTAAGATATTTCGACCCAGTTGAATGGATCGTGGTCACGGTGAGACTGCGGCTCGAAATATTGGCAAAAATAATCGTGAGCACCCGGAAAATGTTGTTTATTGTACGCGACGATCTATGTTTAAAATCATGTCATAAATACTAATAAATAAATATTTAAAATGTACCTAATTAATATACTTATTAATCAATTCATTTACTTTATTAAGTTGTGCTCTATTTCACACCCTGCTGCATTTTTCAGTAATTTCGTGAATATACTACCATTTAAAATTATGCAAGAATAAATACGACACGTCCGCTAATTTCCGAAATTTGCATATATTAATCACAATGAAAATTGCTTTTTGTTGCTTGTGAATTAATGTGGTTTCTGTGTAATTCGAAGTGGAAACTCGAATTAAATTATGTAAATGAGTCGTACCTATATCACTTAAAACAAAATATTTGAAAAGGTTCCTTGTAAGGAAGAAACTTCTATAAAATTATCTTCGACGGCTATAGCTTCTTATGGAACAGTACGATCAGAATTCTTCTTTTAAGAGGTAAAGGAATCCTTAACTTAGATTTCAAACACGAATAGTTATTACTTCCACACAGTGGCCGATGCTTTATTTGTGCTCCAACAAAACTTAAATATATTTTAAATATTCTTAAATTATTAAATTACTACACTCCAGTCATTTTCAGTTCAGTTTCTATTCGTCGAAGTTGGATTTTAATATGGATAGCGGCATCTTCAATGTATATTTTACTAGATTCATAAGCCTTAGTGTTTGTATCCGTGGTCGTAGTATGAATCAGCCAGTGGTAGGTGAAGACCCTTATCCACTGCCCCGTAGCCCAGGCCGTCGAGGGTGCCGTAAGGTAGCAGCGGCTCCTTGTAAAGTCCGTCTCCGTAAGCGCCTACACCTTTCAATCCAATGTCATATCCTTTTAATCCGAGATCGTATCCCTTCAGTCCGAGGTCATATCCTTTCACTCCGACGTTGTATCCCTTCAGTCCGAGGTCGTATCCACTCGATCCGACATCATATCCCTTAACCCCGAGGTCGTATCCTTTCGATCCGAGATCATATCCCTTAACCCCAAGGTCGTATCCTTTCGATCCGAGATCATATCCCTTAACCCCGAGGTCGTATCCTTTCGATCCGAGATCATATCCCTTAACTCCGAGGTCGTATCCTTTCAGTGAGGGATAGGGCGCGGGGTAGATTGGTGCGGGAGCGGGTTCGTAATATGACTTGATTATTGGCGCGGGGAGATACGGCTGGCTCACGATTGGAGCCGTCAGGATGGGCTGCTTGTAAACAGGTTCTGGTAAGATGGGCAAAGGTTGAATAGGAGCTGGGAGGATAGGAGGTAAAAGTGACTCTGAAACCACCGATGAGACTATTGGCTCGGCCTTATAAAGCGAGGCGGTTGACACCGCTCCACCCAACACCGGCCCGCTCAGCAGTGGGGCGCTAGCTAGGCCCTCGAGGTTTGCGATCTTTCCCACCGAGATGGGTAGGGAGGGTCCGTGGCCTAGAACTGGAATGGGCGCCTTGTAGACGTAGGGGGTCGCCGGGTGCACGTTGGGGCCGATTTTCTTCACGACCGCGTTGAAGCCCGACTTATCGTCCGCCCAGTACTCCACTATGCGTAGGCTGCCGTCTGGCTCCACCAACGAATAGGCACCTAGAATTATTTCAATATTAATTCAATGCTCCATAAAATTATCATTCCATATATTCAGCGTATGTTACCTTTAACTGTGTCTCCATCTCGCTTCTCCCATTGCGACTTGTTGTCGCCCGTGTGCGGGTCTTTCACTGCGTATTCGAACGCGTAACTAGGATAGCTCTGGAAACAACGTAAAATGATTAACTAATAGATACATATCAATGATTAAAAAGGTACAACCGCTTGTCAAACGTACATAGTAATTTGAGGAGGCGTGTCCGGGAGCGTAGACGAGGCCGCCCCAGTCTCCGTTAGCCTTGACGGAAGCCGTCAGCGCCAGTAGGCACGATACCTGCGGGTCAAATGTCACCAAAGTTAGTACGCATCAAATATGATGCGGCCAAATGCGAGACTCGTTCAAATTCCTCAGTTCAATCTAGCCATTTTTTGGTTTCTTTTCCCACAATTATCAAATTAACAAGCATCGGATGGACCACACTTCAAAGCTCCAAGTCCATCTGGCCACGCTAACAATCCCAATCGCGGACAGACTCATCTGGCTGCACTATCGAGCTAAACCTTGACCGGAGCAGTTGAATAGTAAGGCACCAACCACAAGACTGAACTTCATAATGTCGGAGCCGCATCGACCACTTGCTGTCAAAAACGTACTGATACGCCGGGAGCTACGTAGACCATTTATAGGCGATAGATTAGACCTTCATGTCCTGCCGTCTGGCGGATGTGGACTGTTTCGCGCGCGGCAGCCACCGCGCAAACAATCGCTGCTTGCATCAGGTTTCCTCATTTTCATACAGCCTTCGCCGGTGAAAACGCACCAACTGTATTCCTAATGCGTGGAGCGTTTGTTTACTGTTTCTCCAGCGCAAATTTCGACCGCATACATTGTCTCAAGTTTTTCATTCAACAACGCCTTGAAATAATTTATGTAAGTAGCTAGATTGATCCACATATGACATTTATATGCATCGATCGCTGATGCGGATCCGTCAGTGTTGCTTGACGCAATATAATGCAGAATAGTATAGTTCAAACGAAGTGACGATTTGCTCTGATAACTTTACGTTAATGCAAGTAACTTGACCAAGAATGTATTCTGATATCCTCATATTCTGTTAATTGGCACACATGTATGGACCGCACGCAACTGGCGCTCGCAGACGGTAATAATAAACACGATTATAAAATTATGTGTTATACAACACATTAAATAAACAAACTCTTATATATTCGTACTATACCTGGTATTCGCAGTATTTTACCTGGACGAAATAAATGTGTATTCTATTCTATTCTATTCTATTCTACTATAAGATTCCCTGTATCGTGGATGTCATGAATGCCAAGCGTTTTTACAAATAGCTAATAAGATTGTTTGTCACGTCTGCTCTGGATGGGAATTGAACCCAGGACACCGCTCGACAGGCCTTTATGAATGAATCACTGAAATGTACTAATCATGTCCTACTGGTTAACACGTTTTCCCTGATCAAAATGCTAATGATAGGGTTTAAAATCGTAATCCTTGATTGTAATTGCATCGTAGACCGTAATATTACTTAATGGCTTACTCAACCATGCGTAGACTTGGGGTAATTTGCTAGAGGAAACACTTATCTGGATGTCAATAATTCAACGTCATTTAGTGTGATTTCTGTGCGATATAGTATTACTGGTTTCCGCGGTGATTATAGGTTTCGAGTTACACTTGCTTCATCGGTCTTATTTTCTGTCAGTTATAACATTTGCACACAATTTATTATATGACTAAATGATGACCACTTATGCCCGACAACTTGTGGCGTGAAAGGATACAAACGAAGATCGCATGCTCTTTGCAGACTGTGTTTTATTACAAGCGTTTTATTCTAAACTGACTTTGTGTGAGTTTCAAAACGAAGCTCAATATTTCACCGATTTACCACGTCTTAGAACTCTGAAATTTTGCATACATGCATCTGAGAGATGGCAATGCGTGATTCAACTTTAAGAAAGTAATTGAAAGTAATTGCCAATATTTAACCCATGGAATATCTGTGGGCATATCTAGGCAAAACACAATTGCTTTTCTATTGTGTCTACGATTGCAGCATTCAATGGATTATGAGCCGTATTAAAATCAAATAAAGACAAAAAAATTGAAAATAGGAGCGATTAAAATTTGTAAAATAGTCACATTGCGACATATCGAGAGTAAAGCACACCCACACGTTTGCGCTTTGTGAGGCGTGCAATAAATTATATGTAAAAAAAATATCTTGTTTAATGTAAGAGTAGAGTATATTATGCCAACTATAATGACTATAAATAACAGCTGGGGCGCTCAGTTTAGCTTGAAGATGATTGTTTAATATTCCCTCCACAGGCATATAGCTGTCTGCCGGCGACCGTGCTAGCTTCATGCGTGGAAAGCGCATGGTCTTCCAGCGCCGGGGGGCCGCAGACGCAGCTTTCTCGTGCGCTGTGGCTGTGGTGCGGCGCGTTGGGTGCGCGCGTGTGGCTCCCTCTGCTACCGCGCGAAGCCTCCCGCCGCGCCGACCCTGCCCGACACACCTTCATGGCCAAGCGGATCATGTTGCCCTTCCATCTCGACATCTATCCCCTTAGTAAGTATCACTGTGAATCGAAAAGGCCAAAGGTTCATAGATAGATAGATAGAATACTGTTTATTGTACAATAAACAGTATTCTATCCACATATACACAACAATACACAACAACAACAATATACACAACAAAATAGTAGTGGGTTACCTATAGCTCTCAGGAAGCGCACCAGGTCCCTGGCGAGTTCCCAACGTTCCTCCTGCAGCGCGGTGTCCAGCAGCTGCGTCGCCAGCTGTCTGCTCACCGCCGAACTTTCCAGATTCTGACCACAGAGCAACGAATCCAAAAATAGAACAGAATAGAATACTCTTTATTACACACGAAGTTATTAACAGCAACATCAGAATACTACAGAAGACACAGTACAAAAGGCGGTCTTATCACTAAGCGATCTCTTCCAGACAACCTTTGGGTAGAGGACAGAATAAAAGAGAAGGTTAGGCAGGGTGTACAAATACAAGG
>DWMR01000721.1:0-11310 GCA_018245355.1 Dalla costala | reverse complement strand
GTATTGTTTCGATAGCTGGCTAACGACTGCGGGAATACGTGAGCGTAAACTAAATGTCAAGCCCATGGTAAGCGTACAGGCCTCCTAAGTTGTGAGAAGAGACCCGTGCTCTGCCGGCCATTATGGGTTGCAGCCAAGCTAAGCCAACATCACACTAACGGATTGGTAAAGGAGTCATCCATTCCGAGTGACCGAAGTCATCCAACCAAGAGCCGGACCAGATGTTGCTTAACTTTTTAAATCACGGGATGAAAGGTAACAGCTGCAAAATTACGAGTACGTACAAGTACCTACTTCACGGACTGTAGAGAGACACTGTAGACGGCCCTTTCTGTTCTGGCTTAAGAAAGCATACTTTAGCATTTATAGCTACGATGATGCAGTCTAGCATCTCTGCTTGTTCGGCGGAAGGCGCCCGCGGTCTGACGCTGTGTGAAGGAAATGACGCCTTCACGTCTTCCTTCCTTAGACTTGTCATAATACACGAGACTACATAAAGAATACATAAAGACACGAGATATTCCTGCTCTTATTCCATTTACTCGTGTCGAAGAAGTTTTATAAGTAGGCAAGCATTTATGACCAGGCGCTTGACTAATGTTAACCTCCTTGAGTATACTTTTAACTGATCTGCATCAGAAGGAGGGTAATGTTTCCATCCATCCATCAGTCAGCCTTTAAAGGTCCACTGCAGGGTATGAAGGACATAGTAGGCCTCCCCTAATCGACACCACTCCGACCAGTCCTATGCCCTCTGAATCCAGTGGTTTCCCGCTGTCTTCTTCAGATCGTCAGTCCAACTTGTCGAAGGGCGGCCTGTGCTCCTTTTGAGAGTTGTGGTCTCTATTCGAGGATCTAGGCTAGGGTAATGTTCATTTTATCACTATTACAGAAATAGCTACGTACCTACTTATTCAGCGTTAAATTTTGTTGTCCAACTGAGCTAAAATGAGTGATTCGATGTCAAACGTAATTATCTCCTGCCAGATACGAAGGTACGATTGGTGCGCTGATTAAAATACAGTTAAATGAATGTTTAACTACGAAACGTTGACAGTGTAAACATGTCAATCCAAACTGATAATTAAAACGGACACTCTGCAATTTGCAAGATCTAATTCAGCTTATGAATGATCTTACAAATACGAATACATAAATGTGTTACGTAATACAATTATCCAAGCATATTTTTGTCAACAAAGTAGTAAACTGCATGAAGCATGCAGTTATCTTAAGTGGCCACTGGCGGTCATGGACACATAACCGGTAAGTATTAATTAGTTATGAGCACGCACAGATTAAATATTAACTCACATCAATAAAATAATAGTAGCATAGATCAGATATTATTGTGTGGTCCTATTGAAAGTGGAGAGTGATATGGACAAATCTGCTTTTCCATGTTCCCAGTTTGCGCAGCAATATCTCAACTAAACTAAGCTTTGTCATCAGAGTTAAGCACCTATGCCTGTATTATGGGCTTCCCCTGCTGGGAATAACGATTGCTGTGTTGTGATTGTTGATCATAAACAAGCGAAAGATGACGGCGTACGATTGTGCCTACCAACTGCCTACCAATGATTAATGAATACTGTCATAATAACAAAAAATATTCCGAATTGACAGTTTCTGTTGGCCCTATTGGCCTTTACATCGTCACCGAACTGGAATAACAGACGACCAAATGTAATTATAACGGTGACATTTATGCCTTTCGGCTGCGAAACCCTACGATTCAATACACTCGGCTTAATGCCCAACGTTTTGCATGAATAGACTCACTAACCTATTAGCTCGGTCGCAGTCGCCAGATGAATTAGCGATGCGCGGACCGGACGCACTATGCCCGACCGCGGTGAAAGTGAATTGTCTTCGGACAATGGCAGACAGATCGAAGGCCTCCACCACCGAATCACGAACTTTTATTTCCACCTCACGACTCGAACCATTGAACGGAGTTAAATAAATAAAATCTATGCACACGATTATCAAACGGAATGCCTCTATTGAATTGCAAATGGGCTACCTTGAAAGCATTGCCTAGGGATAAGACCTCATTGCGATGTGACCCGCACGTATGCAAATCTGGGGCCGATCTCGTGGCATGCGTGCACTCGTTACTCACTAGACTCGTGACGATATGTGCCATTCATTATGTTCGATACGTATACAAAAGGCGAATACCTACGTACAACCAATTAATTAATTAATAAACATTATATGCATAGCAAAAACAGCAACTGGGCAACCGGGAAGCAATTCGTGCGTCTCCATGCGGACGAGTGTTTGGTTTGGCTACAAATCATTAACGAGCCGCTGTTTGGCACGCATTGGTCTTTCCTTACCATTGTCGCAGCGTGGAGCGTACTCTAACACGCTGCACCAGTAAGCATAGGTTCATTGCCCTGGCCAACTCGAATGTAGGAACGGGGATTGGCTGCCTTGTGCGGGGGCAACGATTACGGTCTTGAAATATTTGCAATTAGGCCTAAAACTTTTAACGTCCGACCGCGCCTGAGTTTGCTTAGCTATGTAGATATCTATGAGAACTGGTGTGATTGCCCACTTACTTTAATGTAAAGTAATGCACAGACGTAGCAAACCATCAACCAGAACTGTCTTACTGTACTCTATTTTCTAAGATTAAATAACCTGAAGGGTCACTCATGCCGAGACTTGTAGACTGTAGACTACCTCTCCATTATAACACGGTTAGTGGTCGATTGTTCCACCTCGGTTTGATCGACAGAAAAAGTATGAGAATATCTACCCGCACCTAGTAGTATTAATAAACGTTTTATTTCCCCATCATACAATTTATTTACCAGTAAATCATTGTAAGCTGTGTTTAACTTATCAATAACGAACATTCATTCATTCATTATTAAGTCTACATTATGCTTACAGTCTAAGACCAAACACATACCTATGTGAAATTAAATAAAAATGTTAAATAACGTATAGGTACCTATCCTAAAATGCAATACTGCTGCCAGTGGTGACAGTCTCTAAACGTAGCGATTAGCTACTGTAAGGAACCGATTAGGTGAACATGCGAACATTAATAAATCGTTCTATTAATTGCTCTATATATAGCTTTAGAATTACTTAATGAACCATAATTGAATGGTTTATTATTAACCGCTAACCATATAATAATTAATAATTATACAATGCCAATACATACAGCATTGCCTTCCTTATATAACTCTTACGAAGTAACGGTACCTATTGATAGTTCTAACAGTTATAATGACGAAGGTCGTATAGAAACCGGTACTCGACTTAACTAATGCATAACAGGACGCAACTTTTTGCCACCTTTAGTTATTGGGCTGCAAGATATTAAAAAAATGTAAACAATTTTGCTTTTACTAAATTAAATCGCTTGCTTGCGTATACATACGTTACGTTGTAAGTAATAACATGACATCACTTGGAAAGGAAAGTCAAGAGGCCGGCGGTCGCAAAATAGTGAGAATGTTGCAGACGCCAAAATAAACAACCCACAATGTATCCCACGAGCTATTTTCGTACAATCGTCTAAATTTAATATACCTATAAAATACATAGCGGTGATTCGTTAGCGATTTCAGCTTCCTACTCAGAGATAGGTAGAACATAGCAGACACGCACTATTAACTCTTGCAAGTTATATGGATTTGATTGAAGCAATAAAATGACTAAGAATTCTCCATAATATTTTTATGAAGTTTGGAACCTGGGTATTGAAGCCCTCTCTGTTCTAACTGATAGTTCGTGCCCTATAGTGGTTCGGTGACGGGATATCGCTGATGAGTATGTTAAAGAAAAAACAAAATCATTACTTGATAATTCAATTTGAATGATGCACTTACAGTGGCACTCCTACACGTTTCCACACGGATTTTTGTCACCTTTTGTTTATCTCCTTGGAATATCAAAAGTTAAATTACAGACCGGTTGCCGTGTTAAAGAGGTTCTTTTACATCGCCATGTAAAATTTAATTAAAGCAGAATAAGAATCGTATAAAATCCTTATTCAAGTGTCGACTATCGCATAAATGATTATAATCTCTTAAATTAAAAAGTAAACGTAAATGTAATGTTGAGAGGAAACCGTTGATACGAACATGCAGATCAACGAGGCCACAAGCAGCAATATCCGATAGCCGCCCACAGCTGGCCATGTGAGCTCCAGTGCGGTTTGGTAGAGGGTGGGGTTTGTGAGTCTGATAAGTCGGAAAACTCCAACAACAACTATTACTTAACAACTGCTATTATGCCACACCAATCACGACACCTGGAATACGATACGACCAATACGAGACTGCATAATGTGTCCCCCAAAACACCCAAGCTTAATAGGTGGTAGACTGGTAGACCCTTATGATAAGATTCGTCGGGGCGGTACCATCGCACCGCCACACCCATTTCTGCCGTGTAATAAAATGTTTCTCAACTATTGTGTTCCGGTCGGAAAGGTCTGGATGCCGGTTACACTTGTCTTATACAAGAGAAGACCACCTCAGTCCTCAAGGATAGCAAAAAAATTGTTAGATCTCGGGACTAAGAAAGTTTTGTCATTTACGATTGACACGTAACGAGGGATCCACGATCTCACGTAGGTACCCACAAGCCGGAGCGAATCCACCATCTGACAGTTTCAGGTGAAACTCGGTTGTAACATTTCCCTTCGACCATTTAAAATAAAAGTAAGCGAAAGGCATTTAAAAATAAACTGGGCAATTCTTCGCTTTACTTTAGGCAATTTTTAAACGGTTTTCTCCGTAATCGATTATAAAATGTATAAAATAAAACCGCATCGTTTATGTAATGTTACATTAGAAAAAAAATGATTGGAGTTAAATTCCTATGCTTACGTACCTACCTACCATGCGTACTATGCGTACGTACGTATGGTCATATGAGAATTTTAGTCATTGTCGTTAGAAAACAGGTTTCCGTTGAATGCTACATTGAAAGGCTACGTTGGCAAGTTTCAACTGTTGTTTTGACGACATTAGAGCGGTACTCAACACGCTGAGGTCACATCGAGTTGTACACCTCATCGATATAAATAAGTAGAGATGATCTAACATACGTAAACGGAATAATATGGTTTGGTTAGCTGCCATTTTCTTCTGTATTAAAAACAATTCTTAAGGTAAACCTGTCCATGGATAGAGTCCGAATCCCTTGCACGAGGCCTTACCGTAATTCGGTAAGGCCTTCTTTTTAAGTCTGTTTAACGCCGGAGTAATCACGTGTCAATTCGGCATGCCACATGTTGTGCTATGTGTCGTCTTGTGGCAAGCCACAAATGGAAGCGTTTCAGGATAGCCTTTAGTTAGTTTTCGATGAAGCAACACATCTGTGATGTGACCGTCTACGAATAGGGCGGTAGTCTCATTCGCTAGTAGCTAGTTCCATCCATCAATGCTGGACATAACCCCTAGCGTCAACCGAACCGGTTCTGTGCCCTTTGAACCCAGCGGATTCCCGCTCATTCTTCAGGACGGGGGGCGAACTGTGCTCCTTTTTCCTAGACATGGTCTCTTTTCGAGGACCTTACTTCCCCGTCGGTTCCTCAGTTCCCCTTGGAATTGCCACTTCAGCTTGCTAACTCTGCGAGTTACATTAGTAGGTTGCTGCTTCAATAAATATGTAGTATTTATTGTTCTCACTCGGAATTTGTTTTTGTCAGAAACGAGTTTGAGTTTTTACCAATTGATATTTTACTTTTTACTACCCTTTCTTCAGATCATTATTTTCATGTTTATTTACTCAATTTCAATTCGAAATATAAGTCGTAACAATCGCATTCCACTTAAATGACATCTTTAACCTCCTATGATTAAGGTTGATTTTAAATTTATAGTGACTATGAGAACAGTCATAAGTCCAGTTTTGTTATAAGCTAAATGTTAAGAAGTTATGTTCCCTCTAGTTTATAATATTATTATATTGACAATCCGGTTGAGCACCTCCACTTGAAATATAAAATTCTGAGGGTATGTAGATAATATCCTTTACAGTGAGTTCTATTTTTGCACCCTATCAAATAATGTAATGAAATAAATTTCTTGCCTAATGTTCAGAAAAAATTCATTACTTTGATTTATATGGAATCCTCCATAATCCAAACCTCAATTATGGGAAGTGAATAAATACTTGTAAGCAGCCTATTTAAAAGAAGCACTCGGGAAAGCAAATTTCCATTGTTTTTCCACTACAACTCAAGGGAGTGAAAATGTACATAACTTCAAAACATGCTATCTATCTTATTTTTTTGTAAAAATGAAGGATGTTGTTATAGAAACTTGTAGTTCCACTTTGGTACTACTTTTAATATTGTCAATTGAAAGATTTTCATTTTATTGAACAGTCATGGCACAGTTAATGTACCTAACTAGTTATATTTAGTGGGTGAGAAAGGCATATTTAAGACTTCAAGACATTCTATTGTTGTTAAATTTGATCATTGTTTAAGTTAATTAATTCCGCAGTCATTACCCACGTATGTATGTCATGGATAAGGCAATTTAGAGCATGAAGGCTAGGTAGTCTAGACTCTAGACTAGGCATCAACAAATAAATACTTAAATGACTTACACGGCAACATGTTACTTGTCAATTGCAGTTTGTGATATTTTTAAAACAATTACATGCAAAAAAATTAAGATGCCTACTGATTAGATTATGTTAGGTAGGTTATTAAATGCCACTCACCAGTTCTCGGTGAGATGGGTACTGCAGGCTTTGGTGCCGAGTTGGAGCACAGGCGACCAATCTTTGATGGAGGCTTCAGGCCTGATGGCTTCGGCAGGGTGGTAGGTCTTGCATGTGGCACAGTGGAGACAGGTGTGGAGACGGAGGAAGCGGCATCCGAAGATGTTGATGACGGCGCCGGCGGGGGCGACGCGTCTTCCGGCGGCGATTCTTGCATGTCACTCATTTTTTAATCTTTTATCACTTTTTCACTTTCGTTAAGTATTTTAATAAACATTTACCGTTTACGAAACCATCGTTATCGTGCTGAAAAACAGCTATAATGGATTTGCAGCGTAATCAAGGAAAAAACAAGAAGCGCGACGCGGCTCAAATAATCCCACGACTAATAAACTAAAAATATCGCAAGTTCCCGCGCATTAAGAGGACGCGCAATCTGGATCACGGCCACAACGCAAACATACATGTAAATAAAATGTTATCTACATTCGACTGCTTAGTGTTATAAAGAAAAAATTATTGCATATAACGATTCTATAGCAATAATAGGCACGTGTATTTATTGTTGTATACTGTTACCATTCGTACTCTTAATGCTACGTTGTAAAGCTTCCTCGTTACAGTAAACTGAAGAAGAAAAATATAACTGCATACCTTGAGCGAGGAACTAGAGCACAAAAAGTGCTATCCGTGACTTAGAAAAACACGCGAAATTTTACCGCTTCTCGCGTCGGACCCAGCTGAGCTTGACAACGTTATCACTACACGTAACATCCTCACATTAAACTAATAAATTTATTTAACTGCACAAGTTAACACAATAAAGGGACACAACAATAACATTAAACAGTCCTGGAAACATCAGCTAAGCACATAAAGAAACGCGAAACATAATTACAATTTCATTTTGTCGGACGATGAACACAACACGAAAAATGTAACTGTAGAATACATTGAAAGTTGAACCAAGAGCAACAAGACAAGCGTAAACTTGACATTACATTGCTTGCTCGCCAGCTTGACTGCAAAAGCAAATAGCATCTTTATTTTTAAAATAATGATAAAATTCAAATTAAAAATCAAATTAATTCACTGCCATTTTTCTTATATTAATATAAAATGGTTTTAATAATAAAAAACATAGGGGACTGCCCCCTTTTAATACCTTTTTTACTGATAAATATATTTTATATAGCAACCTAGCAACACCGATATTCGTTTTGATAGGACCGCGCGATTGCTTCGCATTTTAAAAACACGACTATGTTTCTGTTTCTGTATTATTTTATACGGTTGATATTTGGAGTAAATCCAGAGATCTAGAAGTTCCTACCAATCAACCTCGTACCTATCATACGTTATCAAACCGTCTTCATTGTTATCAATGCAGGCAAAGTATAGAGAGAGGTATATACTCTGTGTCTACGGTCATCTATTATTTATCAATCATCTATGACATGTTCTACTCTGTGATGACATCTATCTATTGTGTCATTTTTGTAATTTGTCATTTCAAATTGAATTTTCTTTTCGATTTGTGTGTGTGTGATGTGATGAGTCCAATGCAAGATTCTCAGGTTCAAGTTTACCTAAAATCCAATATTGGTTTCAAATATGGGTCCACAAGATTAACTTCTTTCACATAAACATATCAACATGAAACTAGTGCATCGAAACATTGAAAAGGATGGTTGCGGGTGCGTATTTACATTTTAAGCTCAGAACTTGAGACGTGTCTTTGGAATTCTTGGAAGTGTGTTTAACATGTTTTTTTATAACTAGGAGTATCGGCCTCATATCCGAGGAGCCTGAGGATATGTGGCACGCGTACAATCTCATCGCGGAAGGGGACGTCGTCACCGCGTCCACCGTACGTAAGGTCCAAACGGAATCGGCTACTGGCTCATCAACCAGCAGCCGTGTACGTACCACCCTTACCATCCGCGTGGAAACTATAGACTTCGATACACAAGCATGCGTACTACGGTTGAAAGGTCGGAACATAGTGGAAAACCAGTATGTGAAGGTATGTTCATGTTTATGTTATGAAAGCTTCAAACTATAGTTGAAGATATGCATATGGTAAATTAAATGAAAATTAGGGGATACTTTTAGCTGTAGTTAAATGAAGTTAAAAACTTTCAGATGGGTGCTTACCATACACTCGATTTGGAGTTGAACAGAAAGTTTGTTGTACAAAAAATCTTTTGGGATTCTGTTGCTCTAGAACGTGTGGATATGGCCTGCGACCCTGCGGCCAGTGCAGATGTTGCCGCCGTTGTCATGCAGGAGGGCCTTGCGCATGTCTGTCTCATCACTCCATCAATGACATTGGTCAGATCTAAAATCGATGTTACAATACCAAGGAAACGCAAGGGCTTTGTACAACAGCATGAAAAGGTATATTTTTCCGAGTACAATTATTTCTTACGAAACATTTACAATGCTGTCAGTTTTAATGTTTCTCATTTAATTTATATTGAAGCCCAAAGCCTGATTAAAATGTTAAAAGAAGTCCTAAAGATTAGTCTCTATGAAATGTGTAACTGTAATGATAATTATAGTTCCCTTAGTCATCATATCAGCCATTGGAATCATGCCACAAATACTTCGAAACAGTCTTAAAGGTTTAAATATCCTTTATCTTATATCTTCCTGCAAAAGGCTGTTGTAAGAAACACTTGTAGGATAGTAAGATTTTTTGAAGAAGAAGAAGAAGAAGAATTGTTTAGCCAAAAGCCTGGGGCGGTTCTAACATAAACATTGATTATGACAATTACAGGGGCTAAATAAGTTCTATGAAGCAGTGATGCAAGGAATATTGAGACACATAGATTTCAGTGTCGTGAAGTGTGTCATCATTGCCTCTCCGGGATTTGTCAGGGACCAATTCTTCGATTACATGATGCAACAGGCAATTAAGACTGACAACAAACTGCTCATCGAAAATAAAGGAAAGTTTTTATTGGTCAAAGCTTCATCTGGTTTCAAGCACTCTCTAAAGGGTAATTCACTTTATATTGAAAGATAAATTATTTCATTAAAAATACCCTGGGATTGCAGGATTGCATAACTAATTGATGCATACTTAAAGTTAATTTTCAAACCCCAATGCAAATATGTATGTGTATTATATAGGGTGTAAAAGGAAGGGTGGTGTGTTTTAGTTATAACAAATTAATATAAATATTTTTATTAGGTTAAATAATTTTAAGAAGTCGCTTCCATACTCTGCATCCAAGACTTACTACTTAGTACCTAGTTATGCTTTCCCGGATTTCCTGGCATCATGAGATTAATTTGAAAAAAAAGTATTTTATGCAGCCCCTTGCAAAAATTTATAGCAAAAATTTACTTAAAGTAAATATGCATCCAAATATCCGATCTATAATTATAACATTCCATGATAAACAGAATTCTAATGTAATCTTTACAGAGGTTCTACAGGAGCCATCTGTGTTGGCCAAAATATCAGATACAAAAGCAGCAAGTGAAGTAAAGTTGTTGGAGAGTTTTTACACAATGTTACAACTGGAACCGGCTAAAGCGTTTTATGGGAAGAAACATGTTGAAAGGGCCAATGAAGCAATGGCTATAGAGACACTTATGATATCCGATAAATTGTTCAGGTGAATATTGGAAGTATAGAACTGTTGATTAGTAACAATTCACTGCAAATAATCTAAATGATTGTGATATTATTTTCGGATTGTGATATTATATTCTTGCAACATATTTTCAATTGCAGCTTTCTGCTAATTCTTTTTGCAATGTTCAAATTCAAAGAGACATTCAAATTGTTTAAGGCAGCTTGAAGCCAAAGATTTACTTATAACATAATATTTAATACGAGCAGTAAATCAAGAAAATACCTTAATCATAGTAGTTTAAAGCTGGCATTTGTAAGGAATAAGATGGAGGTTGCAAACGGATTTCATACAGACTATAGATAAAATAGCTGCAACATTCATTCTTGTAAATGCAATAGAAACCTATGTATTTATTCTACATTGATCTATAACATTTCCAGGTGTCAAGACATTCTACAGAGAAAAGAGTATGTAGCCATTGTTGATTCTGCTAGGGAAAATGGCTGTGATGTTAGGATATTCTCAAGCATGCATGTCTCTGGTGAACGTAAGTCTTTCCATATTCAAAATATATTTAACAGACTGTTGTCTAATCTGCGAGGGATAAATGGAATCATCATCCCATCACAGGCCCAATACTAAGCAAGAATGACAAGTCTCACGACAATTCTCATTCACTTGTAACAAGTCTGTTAAGTGTAACAATGAAAAGGCAAACCCTTTTCACTTCAAGATTTTAAAGGGGTGCATGTTTTCCTTATCCTTTAGAAGCAACACACTACAAGCTTACACTAACAGTCCTAACTCCCACAGTCACACATTACTAATGAATACTAAACACCTAACACTAACAGCCCCTTGCAGTTCTATTCGAAGTTTGTCACAGATGTCCACGGGCGGCACCGGTTGGTGGGACTGCAAGCTAGTTTGCTACCCTGATGATAAAAAAATAAAAAAAAGCATGTGATAGCTCCCGAAATGTCGAAAGTGAGAAGGCCGAAATTATTAC